>VZTV01104303.1:0-12686 GCA_013400875.1 Anhinga rufa | reverse complement strand
GGGGTTTTTTTGTTTTATTTTATAACCGGTATTAATGTATGTTTAATTTAAACATATTGCCCTGTGGGACTCATTAGCAGTTTAACAAAATGCCTGGGTAAAAATACTCAACAGATAAAAAGACAGAATTTTAAAATATTGTATGCCTACAAAAATAATCGAGATGAATGATGAAGGGTGTCAGAGAATTGCTCGACCACATCAAACAGTGAAAACACTCTTGGAGATGGGCTATTTAAATATTAAATAAATACCCAGAATTTCTGTAAATGCTGAACAGGAGATATGATGGAATGTTATTTTTCCTAATCTGTTCATACTGTAATTATGGACTCTATACTCCAGCTAAAAAGATCATTTATCTTATGCTGAGTATTTCAATTGCTTTTTCTCCAATAAATTACAGATATTACCTTCAGCTGGTAACTAAGCACAGCAAAGAAGTTCCAGGCACAGCTGATATGCTTGTGAAATATTTAATATTTGTCTAACATAGCACTTTTAGAAAATATTTTATCTCTATTTTTGCAAAAGCTTTTTCTAACCAAATTATGTATTGCTAAAAAAATAATTTAAAAGGCTATTTATGGGCAAATATTCTGAACTGTATTCCTTCATTTTATAATAAGAATAACAAAGCATATAAGTTATTTTTCCATTATTTGATCTGGGACTGAGAGGAAGATTTCTGTAGCTTGGCCACCAGCACGCATCAGGTATATTTCCACATTGACACAGATACAGAAATAATTTTTGCAAAACAAACCTGAAGCATAAGTAACTGTGTGTATGAAAACAGGGAAACTAATCAAAGTAGAAAAATACATTAATGACAGTTAGCAGCTAGGAAAAAATTACTGTGTCAGAAGAGGGCAGAGGGAAGGTGAAAATGCATACCTGAAGAAGGAGCAGGGCCGGGCACTGCGCATCCCCAGGCATGTGGACAGAGCCTCTGCACAACACCTGAAAGGAGCTCTAATCAACGGTTTGATTTATATTTTGCCACCTTAAAAATATAGGCATTTCCTGCCATTTTTAGGTGGTATTAAAAATCTAGCTCTAAGAAAAAGGACAGGTAACTGCACAGATTTGCAGTACTTACTTTATCAACATAGATATTTAATGCCACACCATTCAGACTGAACTACCAGATATTTACCATTCTGGGTGGGATTACAGAAAATCTGACCTAAACCAGGCTACAGTGTGGTAGGGTTTTTTTGTTTCTTTGTTTTAGCCAGGCAGATATGAACAGTGGGTCTAGTATTACAGTTCTGTAATTTCTAAGAACAAGTGCTTTTTCACTGTGTCTATTTGAGAGCTCAGTTCAAATTATGAAAGTGATATGAAGTTTCAGCACTTCCATAAATACTCAGAATCTGAACATGTTTCATCTGAGGCACCAGCACCAGAGTGACTATGTGTCTTCAACTGGAAGCACAAGTTACTGCTTCTCATACTGCAAATGTAGGAAAGCTATTCCTGGTAGGGAAACAGTTTGGTAGGATTTGGGTTTAGCTTGATTATGTAGAATACTCATGCTCAGAAATAAATGTTTGTGCTTGGTTTAATTATTATATTATGCCCTAGTACAACAGTTAGTGAAGTAATACACCTGTTTAGGGATAAATCTAGCAGTGGGAGAAGCCTGACCAAGGAAGTTTCTCCTCAGAGCTGCAACCTGTGTGCATTCAGAATCATAGCCATTGACATTTGTGACAAAAATAAGTGTTTACCGATGAGATGATTTTATAGCTAGAAAGAGACTATTATAATTATCTAGTCTGACCTTCTAGATAACACAACTAATTTTCATTCTGTGATTCCCATACGAAGCCCATAATTTCTGGCTGACTAATGCAGAGACATCCATCCACTTTGATTCAGTGACTTCAAGTGATCTACCACATCTCTAAGTGAGCTGTTCCTATGGCAAATTGCACTGGCTGTTAAATAACTGCAACTTACTTATTCTCCAGATTTGCCTATAGCATTAGCTTCCAGCCACAGAAGAAATTCTCCACAAAGGTTCCCACAGACCAGGATCTCATCACCTCCTCACCGTCTCCTGGACAAATGAGACAAACCCAGCTTCTCCCATCAATTCATATGAGTCTCTGTAATTGATTTACCTTTTGCAACACCATTATTATTTCTTATTCCACTTAGCCTGAAGAATAAACAGCTTAAGGGGCATGAGCAGCACTCTATTATGTTTTGTGCATTATTTATTAATTTACTATTTATCACAAACGTAAATCAAAAGAGCACAGTTGATGGGCTTTGGTGACACAGAGGTCATAAATCAAGGAGTCAGTGGCACAGCTGTAACTTACTTCATCCTACAGAACTTTTACAAACACCACTGAAACACAGAATGGAAATGCATTATCTCATCTCTCAGATCCAACAAACATGGAACTTCACATTTATTTTTAAGCCAGTTTTCAGAGCAAATGGCAATTTGTAAAGTGCCTTTGAAAAGAATACTTAAAATTATAAAAGAGCAGTTTCTGGGTATAGAGAAAAACTGTATTAGGCAATGTACTTTTACGATTCATTTTAAAAAATTAACCTTTCTGGTTCAAGATCTTATCCTAACTGAACCATGATATATTCCAAAATACACAGTGATGTGCTTGATTCTTTTTTTTTTTGCACCCAAAATGGCTTAAGTTAGGAAACCCTTAAGTTTTTGCACCACTAATTTCAATTCAGCATTCAATTTAACAATGCACTGTGCAACACATGAACAGATTAAAGTGCTTGTGTCTAACCTAAGCGAGATATTACTAACCAAATATTTTTGGCAGCAGCATGGCAGAGAATAAATATTCATTATTATTTTCTGTTATTCAAAGATGCAAAGGAAAAAGTGAGCCACCTGCTTTATTTTTAAGTGAAGCTCCAACTCTGCAATTTTCGCTTACAGTAAGGGTGGAGTGCAAAGGATCCCTTCCCCCAGCAGCACTGGAGAGTGGGAGCTTCCATACTGCCACATGAAGTGGAACCCATGCCCAGCACTTCTGGATCCACCCCTTTGTGCACGCACTAATATTTCACCATAGAAGCCAGTACATAACTACACAAGCTACTTGAGTCCCCACATCATCTCACTCTTCCAATTTATTAGAGGAGTAGAAAACATTATGTTTCCTTTGGATTTGTATTTTTTATTTTAGAAGAGCTTTTTCTTTACAATACTATAATCAAGATTTTGGTCTATTTGTGAAGCTGAATTTGATTTACCTGTGATTTGGTTTATTCAACAAACAAGTACTTACTGAAAATATTCATCGAGCATACAGATGTATTTAAGTATACAAAAATAATCTCCCTTTGTGCAATACATTCACATTTATGGTATGGAGTGTTAAGAGGCATACCTCTCATCCTTAAAATTTTTGGCCAACTGTTAATATTTCTTCATTTGTTCTCTATTTTCCTCAACAGTTCTTTATCTTTTCTTTCGGTATCTTCACATTTCCTCCATCTGTCAAGGCTTAACCAAACCTGTGTCAAAGCAACATGTCAAACACTGAAGTCCTGACCTAATGAACACTTAAATGGTTTTTGTTTCTTGCTTCCGAAGAACCAAGTATGCCTTTGCCTCACATTTTCAATAATCTTGTCTTTTCATTTGATGCTGTTTCAAAGCTCTTCCAGTTCTCAAGGCCTTCTTCACATGTATTCTGAATTCCACATTGTTTCTCTTCATGAAACTCTTGAAAATACTGGCTGCCTTTCTCTGTGTTGACTTACATTTGTGTAACCCTGTGCAGCATTTAAATAAATGTAGCTGTCATGTTGTTCATTCTTTGAGTAGCATTATTAGCAAAATAAAATGGGCCAAATCTTCTAGATCCACACTCTTTAGCAAAATCACTCTTTTCTAAGATAACCGGGTGGTGTCCAGCATCATCCTGTGGAGTAGAACAACTGTGAAAATGAGACTTGTAGAGCATTGCAGGCGCCCCATTCACCCTGCAGGGATGCCACTCACCTCTTGGTGCTGGAATAGCTTTGTACAACTGGAAAGGCTAAATTTCATTCTGTTTGTTTCTCTATATCAGTGTTTTCTATTTTCAGGGGACCTATGAAGAAAACAATATAGTATTAAATCCAGTCTTTGGAATATAAAAACATACAATTACAAAAATTCTAATTTTTTATTAGAATTTAGTATTTGCTGACAACAGATGTATTGTATAAGACAAGGTACTGTCTTGCTGTGTTAAATTAAATACCATAGTCCTTTGAAATATGACAGGTTGTCCTCCATATACTTTGTCACCATCTCCCAGAATCTGCAGGTTCAGACATGCTGATGAGACTATGCCATGGCTCAAAGTAAAAATACCAGTAAGGAACTTCCCTTGAGACAGCACAAGACAGTGACTGCCAAGATAAAGTCCAGCACTATTCCCACTGAAGTCAAATCAAGCCTTTCCATAAACAATTTCTACACCCTAAACTCTATAAAGTAAAAATGAATAATTTCCTGAAAGTTTCACAACTTCCTACAGTAGCTGCTTTTTTAAATAGATTTTTAAAAGTCAGCTGGCAATGCAAAATTCACTGCATAAAATTGTATACAAGTAGAAGATAATAATACAAATTATGTTTCTGCATGTCCATATTTGAAATGTGTTCCTTCTCTACTGGTAAAATAATTCTTCCAGTATTTCCCTTGAAATTATGCATCAGATTTATGTGAAAACATATATTCCATCTACTATATTCATAGTTAAAATCCAATTTTCCTGGTTTTATAATCCCAATATGAACCAAACTAAAATAGTGTCTATTTTACTTTATTTATGAGGAAAATTTTCACAGCATGACCATATACAAGACTGTGAATTATTTTTGCAGGGGATTTTGTTTGCAAAACAAATGTTCTGTTTCTGCTGCTTCTGAGACTGTTATAAAGCCTTGGTTCTTCTCCTTGTGTGCCATAATAAAAAACAATACAAACAAACTACAGCACTCGAAAAGTTACAACACATCCTTCTTCTGCCTGAATTTTTGTACCTTCTACTGATAGGACTTTGGAGGCAGTGTGAATAATTAATCAAGGTGAGGTTAAAAAAATTAGCCTTTCCACTCTTGGTATGATCATCCCCACTGGGATGCTCTCCAGTTTAGGGAGGGAAGCCAGAATTCAGACTGCTCTTCCCAAGTTCACACTGCTCACTGCCGAGAGAGAATTGCCAGCACACAAGAGGACCCCGTATTTAGTCTAAATTCATTTATTTCTTCAACACTACGTAGATCAGAGAGGTTGAGTATCTGTGGCAAGTTCAGATTTTGTCCAGTGACAGGACACCATTTTCTAGAGTCACCAAGCTGCCGCAGTTTCACAAGCCTTTGCTGGAAGATGCCCACCTGTCTGTACGCAGCCGGTCAAGGAGCAGCCCTGATGAGGAACAGGCTTCATGCACTGTCACTTAATGGTGGACACCAGGTAAAACCATTGGGCTCCTACAAACACAGATGCAATGCTGCAGAGAGGGAAACTGTAACTTAAACAACTCATCCCTGTGGGGCCACCAGCAACAGGGGAATGGAGAAGTGAGGAGCCCCTCGGGTTTGGGAGAGGAAGGCTATTGGAAACTGGGCTGCAGAAAGGATAAATTTCAGGAAGATCATCAAGTGAAGGGCTAGCTAACATGAATACTTTGGAATTGATGTATTAACTCCTAACTGCATCACACACATCCTCATTAGCATAGTTTTAGTGACTGGTATTTGCAGTATATATCCAAGTGCCTCCCTAATATCTAATGACAGTTTTATATTACCCTGGAAAGTGATGCATGACATGACATACATCAGGCATGAATATGAGGATGGGTATTAAGAAGAAGTAAACACAATTAGAAAGTCATTTTTTTTGCAACTGAAAGGATAATCATTATCATCTTTTCAACATTTGTGTAACTACATCTGCATGTTTTATAAGCATCAGCACAATTGACATATTTGTATCCAAATGTTTTCCTTATCATTAACAGAACATAAAAGAATATCAAAGGCCATAATACTCAGGAACAATCAGTATAATCAGCTTCACAACAAACTTTCTTTCCAGCCCACAGTATAACACCTCCCCAAGACACGACCCGAACTGCCACAGGAGCACAAGGCCATGCCGCAGCTGGAGGAGCCGGGCCAGCATTGCCAGCGGAGGACGCCGGGACACCCCAACACCACCCTCTGCCCCGGTGCAGCAGGGGCTGAGGCTGCAGCAGCGCTAAGCAGAGCTCACCCCTCCAGCCACCCCACGTGGACACAGCAGCCGTGACAGTGGTGGCACAGGGGCACGAGACATGACATCAGAGCAAGTGCGGTGCAGGCGTTGGGGGCACGGCATGAGGCAGCACACACCAGGCGTGGGGACATTTCTGGGGATAACTCTTCTTGGGCCAGGCACAGCATGCCAAACGCAAGGTCTGCCTCAGCAAAGCCAGGACATTTTGCAGCCACGATGCTGGCAGTGCTGCCGTTCACCTCGCTGGAGACATGGGGCACAGCCCATGCCACCTGCACCGCACTCCCCCAGCCCACATGCCACCAGAGAGGCAGACAGCCAGTGTCGTGCCACATCACAGGTGAGATAAGGAGCCAAGGGACCCTATCGCAGCCCCTCAGCCATGCCACAGCCTTCTCTTCCATCACCCCCTCAACAAACCCCTCCTTTCACTACAGTTCTGCCATTTCCCCAAGGCCTCTTGTTTCTTCCTAGTCAAAGAGTAATTTCTTCTTCCCAGGAGAGGGGGATGGTGAAAGCACAGGACAGACCAAGCAGACCCTGCTGCCCTCTTGCCAGCCCGTGGCCCCAGGGCAGTGGTGGCAGCACCCAGCCTCAGCCCAGCACTGCTCCAGGCAACCACCACCAAAGCCAAACACAAGAGGAAGAGTAATTTGATCTTATTTTTCCTAATATGGACAAAAAGCAGTGTTTTCACCACATTTTAGGTTAGAAATAGCTAACCTTCTACTAGAATTAGACACACAAATGTCTGCTCAAATGTGGAAGCTTGTGCTTGCCAAAGCTTAACCCACCCATAGATGGATTTCCATCAGCCAGGGAAACAAGCAGTAGGACATTGCCTGCCATTTCAAGGCCAGCCATTCCCACGCATAGGCAAAGACATTATGAGAAAACCCAAAGTAACCAATGAAAATGTGAAGTATCTCATTGCTGGATCATGACTGTCTGGTTTAAAAGTGTTTCAAATTTTACATCAAGAGTAACTGCTCTTTATAAAATATTCCCCTAATAAAACTCTGTGCTTTCTCCTATGATAAAACTAAATGGGTACACACCTGTTTTAAGACACTGCACCTGTCTGTTACACCAACTATGCTTCCACACATTTAAACAAAACTTTTCAAAAGGCTATTTCATTCATATTAATAAATCCTCAAGACCATTTTTGCTACGGGATTTAATATAAATTAATATCTCAGTGTACTTCGCAGAGCCAGTTCCACCCCTCTGCTCAGTTGCTCCTGTAACAGCTGCAAGCTGTCAGGATGTTTCTCAATGTCTTACTCAAAACCAGTACCAAGCTATTCCCTTCTAGAGATCAAAACTTCATTAAGTTACAGTTTATGTTATTTATGGAAACTCACTACACTGATTCTAGACCTGTGCCAAAATGCATTGCTGCACTGAAAGAACAGCCACAGTTTTAAACTTGAGTAATTCACAACAGATACATAGAAATTAACCCCGTGCGGCAAAGTTCTGCTGTTCATTTGGTTTGCTCTACCCTTTACTTCAGCTATAGAACGTATGCCACAAACAGCAGGTTAAGAGCAAGGCGACATGTATGTGAAACCTTTAAGTCACTCAATCAAATGTTTGAGCCTGATCTACTGAAGCCAGTGACCAAATTCATAAGAATAATGCACAAACCTACTCCTCTGATACTTCATCATATACTTGTTAAAACATGCGAAATTAATCTAGGGAAAGAACAAGCAAAGTCTTAATAAAAACTTTCTTATATTAAGGTCAGTTATTTCATAATTATCAAAGATTTGGAAGAAACACTCTGTGGACTTTCTGCTGGTTTCAGAGCAGTGGAAAGCAATGTAACATACTTTCTCTGGGAAGACACCTGACAAGAAAAAAACCCAAACTTTAAAGACTACATAAGTGGTTACTTTATTGTGTCTATCACTAATTACTTGGTTCCCAGAAATGATAGCTGAATCCACTTCTTCAGTAGTTTGCTTTTCAGGTTCCAATAATCAGCATTGTTAGTTCAAAATTAATCATAATCTCACTCCCCGTTACAGGAATTTCCTTTATGAAAGTCATTATGAAATTAAAATTGTAGAATATAAGCCCATTTAAAGAAGGAACAGAGTGATGTTGTACATAAATCACCTACAGAAAAGAGAAAGGACCAAATCAAACAATTCTACCGACCCTCTTGCTCTGAACTTCCCTTCATCTTTCTCACTTCCTTTTTCTGCCATATGGCCTACATGGTATAATTTTGTTATTTTTAAACTTAAAAAGAAAAAAAAATCCTACTTCTGTTCTCTGAGGTGAAAATTACCATTAACTGAGAAGAGCAGGACAATACCATCGTATCTTGAAACTGTAAAGGGCAAAAAGGTGTTGGAAAGGCAGAAAAGCAGACAAGTTATATCTAAAAAGGAAGCAAACTTTTTCTTCTGTTCAATAAAAGGGGATTTTCTAATGCTCTTTATACTCGATACCACTAAGAAGGTACAGCAGTTCTTATTAGGCATCGTAAAAGATGGCGCATCTAAATACGCGCCTTGTGCTCAGTGGCAGGGAGCTCAGGCAATAACAGCCAATACAGCAAAGCACTGTATATGCATAGACACAACCTAGAGATGACTGCAATAGAGAAATACACAAAATACCTGTGTTTCAGTTGCAGTAGCAATGGGATCATACTGCAGTAATAGCACAACAAAAATTACCCCAAAGTCACCCCCCTGCAGTAACCCCCTCCCTCCCAGCTTCCTCCCATCCCTAGAAACATTCAAGGTCAGGTTGGACGGGGCTCTGAGCAGCCTGCTCTAGTTGAAGCTGTCCCTGCTCACTGCAGGGGGGTTGGACTAGATGGCCTCTACAGGTCCCTTCCAACCCAAAGCATTCTATACTTCTATGATTCCCTGTGCCTCCAGTCCCCCATTGGTACTTCAGGAACTTACTTTCAAGCACCAGGACATTTAAAGGCCAGTTAACTTATCAAGGCTTCAGATTTCACATACATAGAGTATTTATACCTAGAGATCTACCCCTATCTTGTATTTGTGTTGTACGTCCACATAACTGTAAGAAAGTCAGTGGTGTCCGGGGATGCGTTAGGAGGAGTGTTGCCAGCAGGTTGAGGCAGGCGGTCCTCCCCCTCCACCCAGCACTGGTGGGGCCACCCATGGAGTGCTGGGTCCAGTTCTTCAGTACAGGGGACACATGGAGATCCTGGAGAGAGTCCAGCAACAGGCCACCAAGATGATGAAGAGACTGGGGCATCTCTGCTATGAGGAGAGGCTGGGAGAGCTGGGACCGCTCAGCCTGGAGCAGAGCAGGCTCAGGGGGATCTCACCCATGTGTATAAACACCTGCAGGGAGGGTGCAGGTAGGACAGAGCCAGGCTCTTCCCAGTGGTGCCCAGAGCCAGGACCAGAGGCCATGGGCACAAACTGACACACAGGAGGGTGTCTCTAGACATCAGGAAACACTTTTCCACTGTGAGGGTGACCAAGTACCACCAAAGAGGTGGTAGAGTCTCCATCCTTGGAGATATTCAAAAGCCATCTGGACATGGCTCTGGGTGGCCCTGCCTGAGCAGGGGGGATGGACCAGATGACCTCCAGAGGTCTCTGCCAGCCTCGACCAGTCTGTGTTTCTGTGAATATTCACTATATGTAGTCCCTGTTTTTATCAGATTTTCCCGGAATTCTTAGAATGGTTCTTTCCTCTGTTTGCACAGTTCACTTTTCTTAGAAAAAAAATGTTTTGAATAGTGCACTTAGTCGTTTCCAGATTAATGCTTTTCACCCTTAGTGTTCTGTTCTGGTTTAATGATGTGGTACATAAAGTTCTTCCTATCACACGCTGAAGGTGTGCTTTGCCTGTTAATTTGTATATCTTCATCTCTGACGTAATGTCTCCACAGTGGAAGTTCAGGCAAAGGAATTCTGCTGTAAAAACAACCTTTGTGACTATTTCATAGTATATAAAGTAAGTAGCACTCAAAATTGGAATAAAGCAGACTTAATTCTTTTGTTGCAGCTGAAATTAAGTGAACTGCCATACTGAAATGTTTAATGTTTATGAAATATCTAGTCTGAAATTTTAGAAAATTTAAGAAAATCCATATTTAAACTCAGTTTATTTAACATATCTCAGCAAGTTGGATGACTAATGAAGGATTTTTTTTCATATACAATATGCAGGGATACACGCAGAGACAATACAAACACAAGCACCTTCTCAGATCCTTTGGGCAAGAAGTCTGCCAGGCTGCAGTGGACTAACTGGCTGCCGTCAGTAACAAAGAAAATAGGCTATAGAAAGGTCTACTTAAATCACTCGAAGTTAGACCCATCCAAACTAGGAATAGCACAGCCTTCTCATAACATGAGCCTGTCTACTGTAAAGGGGAATCTGCCCCAGGGTTACTACTTGACTTGTCATATAGTTTACTTTCTTTTTATAGATGTTAACATGAAAAATACAGTATTCTGGTAAGCATGATTGAGTCTTCCCTCTCTTTACCTATTTACAATCAACAATCCTACTTAGGTATAATGAGTTATATATTTCTTCTCACTTGAACAGCATTAGACATAACCGGTCTCATGCAGATAGAGCCCAAGAACCTATGGCAGTGATAACAAGAACTGAATCCATCATGTACCATGAAAGGAGCAATTTTTCCCACAGCACTGTAGCACCATCGTCAGGCAGTGAGAGGAAATCTTCCCCCTTTCTGGTCCCAGATTTACTCAATCTCACTGTCACAAAAACCCAAAGCTCTATTTATGCCCCTTCCACCCCTGTCCAGGGTTCACCACATGCACAGAGTGGATTCTCCCACTGAAATCAATTACAGGACCTCACCCCATGTAATCTAGTGCAAAACTGCAGTATTAACTTAGGGTTTCTCTGAAGGATGTTTAAGCCCAAGGGCAAGATATTAACAGAAAATATTCTTTCTTGTTTAAAATCAGTGGCTACAAAGGAGTGCCAATGTATGGTAAAAGCCACATGTCTTTTTAAGGTGCCAGCAGTAATCCTGCAAATTAAGATCCACTAGTGAGACCCCTTTCAGTGTCAAATAAAATGATTTATACTAAAACACAAATAAAAGCTCCCATACATTATGGACAAAGCAGCAAAGTTTCTGAGCAGAAAGAAAAATGCCTCCTTGCTCTCTGCTGGCATTTTAACAGGGCAGCACACTAGCAAACATGGCCAGTGTAACTCAGGGCACACTCTCCAGACCTCCAAGGAGGATTTATCATCTTACCATCTCTAACAACTATCATTTTGTGAAATGGCAAAAAGTGCATTTAATGAGATAATACAGTATGGAGAATCTTTAGAGGAATTGATAGAGGTAAGCAAATGAACAAATAGCAGCTGGTGAAATTAAGTGTTGATAAATGCAAAGTAATGCACATTTAAAGGAATGTTCTGATAATATGATCTGTTATTGATAAACTTCATTGATTTCTAAAATACCCATAAGATCGTGAAAAGAAACAGTGCACCATCAATGAAAAAATGTAACAATAATATGTAATAAATGAGTGCCAAAGAAATTAAGTTGGATACAATAACACTTTTAAGGTCAACTGTATATTCTCACCAAGAATACTGTTCAGTTCTGGTTACACTAACTAGAAAAGATGTTATGGGAGAAAAGTTCACATCGAAAATGGAAATTATATAAGGCATAGATAAAAATTCAAATGGAGGTCACAAATATTAATAAGGTAATAAAATAAATACAAATGCACATTGAAACAAGTATTCAAATAAATCCTGTAAGGATCAGAAAGGAGACTGGAGATTCCCACTTTGTTTCCCATAGTACAAAACAGGCAAACACAACTCCATTTAAAAATTCCAAATCCAAAAGTGGTCAAAAGAACAGACTTTAAGGAATGCATAATTCTGCCTGTGGAAGGGCAGGACAAGCAGTGTGGCCTGTTGATGGGGACAGGAGCACTCAGCCCCAGGGAAAGGAAAGACCAGCCTCTCCTCCCCCAAGCCCACAACTGCTGGAAACTGAAGCGTGGACGCTCTAGAGTAGCATTCCCCTTATACTATTGGCATACTGCCTAAAGACAGGTTTTTAACATATAAAATGTTAAACATGGATATCCACATATTTCATGTTCATATGTTTCCATATGTTTATCATATGAAAATAAGTGAAATTCTAGAATTACAATTTTCAGGAATTTTCTTACTCTTCTTCTCATGCAGTTGGCACTTGAATCTGAAAAGACATGGTACCAGGTTCATCTATGGTTTAATTTAAATCTGGGTTTGTTACTGAAGGAACCTCAGTCATTCTAAATTAATTTTACACAGGTATTCCTTACTTAAATACAGAGACTGATTTTAATGTATCGGAAATGAGAAAAATTGGCATTTTTTTTATAAAAAGGTACTT
>VZTV01104300.1:4770-16187 GCA_013400875.1 Anhinga rufa | reverse complement strand
ATTATTATTATTATTATTAAATACAGTTTCAAATTTCACTGGTTGGATGGCATTTTGAATAGAAAGTCGGGTTAATTAAACTTTTAAACAGTCACGTTTAACACCATTGTCCATTTAATAAGTGATATAAACAGGCGGTGCTTATTAGAAAGAGATAATGTTGACAAAATTAACTAAAGGTTTAGGAGGTGGTAAAGCAAGCTTAGAAGGGGAATATGCTGTTATGTAAAACCAAACATTAAACTTCAGTGTGGATGACTGATATATCTTCTAAGTTAAATGAAAGTAAAACAGAGCTTTAAAAACTATAGGAAAGAAAAGATCTGCAGTATTGTTAGAATTTTATGTGACGAAACAGAGGGACTATAAAGAGGGCATTGAAAGTACAAATGGGAATAATGAAGCAGTACTGGTGAAGAATATTTAGATAAACATAAGAGGTTCTTTAAATATATTAGAAGACAAAAGTAAGAAAGAAAATATTAAGAAATTGAAGGATAAAACAAAGCATGGCAGTGTAACTTAAAATCAGTAGGCAAGTGAAACATATGTTTACTAGGAGATTGTACACAACACAGATGTGCAGGCATTGGATTTCCACCTGCTTTTGGAAACAAACTAAAATAATTAGAGCAGTAGAATAAGAAAAGAACACACCTCATAAGGATTCTGTCTGTGAAAGATTGCATTCAAGGACGGAGAGTGAGCTCAGAGTACACTGTTTGGAGGTTTCTTTCAGACTAAGTCAGTGATGGTTCTGAATGGTCATCATCTCTGAAAATCACCACTTCTTGATTTTGCAGATACAGAAAGAAATGCTAAAAGAAGGAAACAGAAATAGGATGGAACACCCATGAGGTTTATAGCTTTTTGGTCTAGTTAGAGGTGGTTTAATTGAAAACTGAGGATTTCTTATCAATGTCAAGAAAGATGCTTTGCTTCATTCAGTCCCTTAAACTTTGTTTGGTATTTCTTGCATTTCCTTTTGAAGCAGCTGCTGTTGACCAGTAACGGATACTCATCCTCTGCTAGATTAATTATGTTTCTTCTTTTTCTGAGTCTCATGAGAACTAAAATCAGAATTTAACTCCTGAGATATAAGAGCTTTTTTATTATAGACAGTAGTTGTGAGCTTTTTGTTCTCCGATTTTGTGTGGCTAATAAGCAAGACCCAGGGTATTGCTTCTTTTCTTAATGTGCTGTTTTTTCTGGATGATGGAAGGAGGGGGAGGAGGCATGACATTTGCAGTTTATAATTATGCATACCCGGGTCCTTTCATTCTCGTAATAGTGAGTGATAAAACCAAAGCACGTTCTTTCCTCTTGGTGCCTATTTTGTACATAATGCATCTGTATTATGTGATAATCAGCACATCTCCCACTTCATTATAATATATATAGCCAGGAGTTGCAAGAGTTTCACATACTCTGTTATATTCAGTTTATCATCTTGTGGATCCCTCAAATGTGTTGCAAAGTTTGGCCACTAGCACTCTTTGGAGTATATATTGCTATGAGGTGGAGATGTGCTGACTACTCAGGAAAGAAAAAGTGTATTTAAAAGAAGCAAATATCATCACAGAAGACTGCAGTGAAATAACTTTTAAACATTTGATTAGGAGACTCTAAAGCCAAAGAACTTTAGAAAAAAACCGCAAGGGCAGCTAATAACCTTAATTCAGTAGTATCCTGGCAAAGGTTAGCAATATACTTGATATTAAGGGAAATATGGTAGAAGGTTGCTGAGTGAGCAAGCATGCTAATGGAGATACATAAACTACATTAACTGATGGGATTGTGGAGTGTAAGCCTGGCTGAGTTTTTAATATACAAAATCTATTAATTACAAGATTTAAGAAAAAATAATGTATTCAACAATTCCCTCTCTCTCTCTTTCTCTCCCCCCACCCCCTCCTCAGATTTAGTGGGAGGAGGGGACCACTTATGATCTGGTGGTATGCTGGGTAGGAATCAAAAAGAGGCTTGAAAATTGTTTTGAGCTGTTTTCAGAGAAATCAGTGTCTTTATTTTTGCAAAACTTAGAGCGAGTAATGTAAGAAGAGCTTAGGAAGAACAAACATTTCAGGGGTCAGAGGTCTCTCAGAAAAGGTGATATGGTCCAATGCAGAGACAATTAAGAAAAGGAAATCTAGATTTTATTTTTGCCTCTGCCACTAAACTTCCATGTCACTATTGGCATGTCTCTTTGACTGCTCTCCCAAACAGCTCTTCTCAAAATGGGCTCCAAGTACTTCAGGGATGGGCTGGTTCTTATCATATATTTGCATTGTATATTGGCAGTTCTGGGTATTGTCTGTGATTTTACATCTTCTGAAACATTTGCAAACTGCATGAGACCAACCATTCATTATAACAACTTTATTATTATTGTTCTAGTTATTGATATATTGTTACTCATAATGATACCTCTCATACTAGAATACACTGTGTGATAAATGATGCTGATAACTTATACACTGCAAGTGGTCCCCCTAACATAGTGGCTCTATCAGCATAGCTAATTGTTGTTTTTTATTAATAAAGTTATCAGCATCTGATCTACTATGTGTCTATAATAAGAATGTTTGTTTAATTCCCAGATTAATTATATCACTCTTAAGTCAACATTACTCTTCCAAAGAAGTGTGTAGGTTAAATGAGATGCTTTAAGGAAAAAAACAAAAAACAGCAACAACAAAAAATTCACATGTATCTACAGGCGTGGTGGCCAAGAATGTTTAGCTTTCAAACAAATACTTTAACACAACGGTTATATAAAACTGAAGTGAAAGTGAAGGCCCCTGTACAGGACTTATTCTTTTAACAATAATAAGCCTGTACATCATAGTTGCGGAGAAATGGAAGAAAAAAAACCCCAGATATTACAGGTAGATCACAAATTCTAGTAAGCCAAAAGATTTGAAGAAAGTACATATAATTCTTCACTGAGTATCTCATTGCAGAGGAAATTGGGCAGGAGGCTCACCAGGAAAACTCTTCATCCTAACACAAGTAGACTGTAAAATGTGGGGATTTGGGGAATGGGACTTCAAAGTGAAGGAAACTTGGTGGCCCATCTGGAAGCCGGAGAAACTATGTGCAAGTTACTAAAACTGTAAATATTTTGCTTGATAGAGTTAATGCCAAACCTTCCCAAAGTCTGAAAGAGGGGGAATCCAGAACTGTCCTTCAATCTGCTTTCTCTACATTGTCCTAACCTGGTAAGCTTGCTGTTAGCAAATGGCTGGTCTGAAAAAGAGAAGATCCTTTCCTCCTCCCACCTCCCTTCTTTGGTACTTTTATATTTTAATCCAGCCACTTCAGTCTGAGAAAAGGGGATTTACTTTTCACAGAACAATAAGGAAAGGCCCTGGCTTGGATAAGGCAACACAAGTATATCTTACTACATACTTGTATCCCGCCACTAATGTAAGGACATAGAGTACCTAATCGTTCTTCGTTTGGTCATCCTGCTGATACCTCTGGCATCAGGTCTATCAGTAAAAACTGTCATCAAAGCACAGCAGCAACTGATCAAGTTGCAAAGACATCATCAGTACCATAAAGAAAGTCTCTGCCCGTTCATGCTGGCAAATAAAGCATGCAGCTTCACTGTAGCTGTGCTATAAAGCCCACTTTGATACAGCCAGTTTATAGTCATTGTGACAGCATCTGTATGTATCTGATTACATATCACACCCTAACCATTTCAGACCATTTCCTTCTTAGTATGCAACAACATTTCTTCAAATGCTTGAGATCTTATCTAAAATTAAATGCTGGATATTCTGTACCAGCCTTGTGGGAGATGGAATATTTTTTCTTAGAATCTGTGTTTATCAGTCACAGACATACTTTATCCTTTACATGTGGTGTCATTGGATACATCCCAAAATTATAGTGTTGTGGTGAGAAACTGGCATTTTATTGTATTTTTTTTCATGCAACAATGCAAGAAAGCTCTGACCAACTAAGGTGTAAAGCTTAGAAAAACAACAATTAAAGAAGAAAGCTCCAGCTCCATGGGGACAGAGAAATATTAAGCTACATTTTGCTAAGCACATAGCAAAAGCAAGAAAAAAATAAGGTGATGTGATGAGATGACTCATTCTGGACACAGATATTGCAAATGGTGGGGAATTTAATTGCCTTGCAATTAAAGGGTGAAGGCACAGATAGGGTGATAGCTTCTATTAGGCAGGAAGACAGCTCCACTACCAATGATTCACTTCTAAAAAACAAAGACTTTTGAAACTCTTTGATCATTTGTAGATGTCTGCAGGAGAATTAATATGTGAAAAACAGGAAAATGTGTATAGGCTATAACAATGACAGAGTTCCCTCAAAGGCTGACTTGAATGTCTATCATACCATATGAAGCAGATAAGGTCTGAATATAAAAACTTCCGGTGAATTCAAAAGCATAGTTATTTTACTATTGCAATTCTATAAATGAGATTTAGAAAAGTACTAAATTAGCTTTTTTTTTTTCCTTTCACTTTATTGGCAAAACAGAGAATTCTCCACAGAGAATACTAACAGCAAATACTTCTAAGTGAATTGTGATATATTTGAGGCCATTTTCCTGGTTCCTGGTGAATAACTAAGGAAGATATCCAGATAGAATCAGTGAGTCTTTAGAGATACAGCACACACAGAAAGATACCACTTTTAGTAAATTTTTCTTTTGTTAATAAGGTGAGGAAGGAAATCAGAAGCTGGGGCTTGAGAGAGTTGCTACTTAGTATAGGAAGAAAAAGCGTACTTGCAACTCACAGAAGGCTAGGTTTCCCAGGTGATAATGGGTATTGCCAGGAGAAAAATCCCAGTGAAAACCCCTTTTATAAAATCTTGCATTATCTCAACATTCATTTATAACAGATTAATAGGTAAGCTGTCTAATTTCATGTTCCTTTCTATTGTCTTTGATTATCCAGACGTATTTGTTGTCACCCAAGTGGATCTGTGATAATTAGGATTTTGCTGTACCAGCATCTGAACTTTATTATTGGATATTAGTAACTTGGATCTCTTGCCAGCATCCTTTAATACACCAGCAAAAATATCATTTAGAGCCCAAGAAGAAGAAGGCTTGTGCTCATCCTCCTCAAAATTTCCTTTATATTTTTGTGCTGAAAAATCCACCCTGCACTGTATAGCAAACTATTGGTGTCTGATTGTCAAGGAGTGGGGGGAAACATGGGCATTTGTGTGAAACACAGCGATTCTGTCACTCTGTCACCCTGAAAGTTATCTCCCCTCTTCTGCATTGTGGTTGTTGTTGTGTTTATCAAATAATATGGGCTCCCTCTGGTGACTAATTGAACACCTGCAAATTCCCAAAGCTTTTAATCAAAGACTGAAGCGTGATGGATCAAAGCATCTGCCTGTGTGCAGGACGATGCCACATCCTTCTATGTTTCTGTGTGTGAATAAATACTGTAAAAAGCTGTGTAAGCACCAAATCCAAGAGACAGGCACCTATTTTGTTCAAAACTCTGGACATGCATTTTCTATTCTAATGTTTTCTAACCATTAAAGACCAGCCACTGTAGGTAAGCAATGCAAGGCTGGAATTACATATTTCACCTGAAGACAACCATTTTTGCAAACCCATTTTCTGTTGAAAAAACAGCAGGGTTGGAAGAGGAAGTTGTCACAGACAGGCAAAACCATGTTGTAGTTTTCTAGAATGTTTCAAATATTATTTGTTTCAGAGGAAAAACAACATCAATTTTTAAGATGCACAGCATACTTAAAAGGAAGCAAGGCTAGGCTGAATTTTCAGGGACTTTTGAGGCAGAATGGAGAAGTTAATAGAAATCACCACCAATGGTAATCTCATTCCTCAGCATGGAATGAAGACTGCTTTCAGCAGGCAGTTTGGATGCAGCACTTAAATTTGTATTAATATTGTGCAGGCTGCTCCTTGTCAGATGGTCCTAGTGACTGAAAGCCCTCCTAACCATATTTTTGTTTATAACAATAGAAATAGTACTTCATAAGAGCTGTTACATACTGAATTCAGGTAGCTTTACACAAAAGTAAACAAATAATGTTAGTTTAGATGAACACAAAATAGGTTTGTTTAATGTAATGCCCTTTCAGGGACAAAATTTTCTCTATTTTAGGCTGTCCTGGAGGTCTCTCACTCTTTTTTTTCCATATTGCAGGAGCACATAGATGTCTGAGGTGAAGACAGAGCGTGTTCTTTAGAATATATTAAGTCTTATAAGGAGGAGCATCTCAGCATCTGAGATCACTGGCAATTTTCTGTGTCTTTTGGGGTGGATAAGAAGGCAACCATAGGAGAAAAAAACAGGATAACATCTTATCTTGAGAGTTATTCCAGAGACATATAATTTTTTCTTACTGTATCGACGTTGTTACAACCTTTAATGCATTGCTTAAATGGTAATGGTTATCCACTGTAATATGTTTTATTACACTTTTCTTAGCAATTTCATAAAACCTTTTAAAGGCACAATAAGAGTTAACTTTATTTTGTGTTTCAGCTTGACTATCGTTATGTAGCATCTTTCTACAATCTGGTTGAGTATTTTTATAGCATAAGCATATTTTTTCTACTGTTGCATTTGAAATTGCAGTGGAACAGTAACTTCTACAAGTATTAAATCTCAGTCTTTCACATTACCAGTCTATATTCATGTGTTTGGTCAAGTTAGATGGCTCAATAAATTAGTCATGTCCTGTAAAGACAATATACCCTTCTTGAAAGTGGTGACTCAGTTTAATCTAATTCGTTTACAGTCACATACTTTACAAAATTTGTAAAGTCACCTACTTGAAAGTACTTAAGTCTCTTTCCAGTCCTTTCCATTTTCCTCCTGTGAGAAGATCTCTCTTTAGAGATCTTTAGAGATTTGCATCTGACCATTTATGACCTTACTGTTAAATGAAGGTACATTGACTTCAGACAATGTAAGTGAAATTGTTCTAATATTTAGATTGTATTACTAAGTTTCAGCATACTGTAAAAGAAATACAATAAAAACCTCAGCCTGTCAATTTTTTCAGCTTTGAAGAACAACAGGAGAATCCTACTTGTACAAAATGATTTGTGACACCTGAACAGTTATGTTCCTTAGTGCTTAAGCTGTCAAAATAAACAGTTTGCAATGGCATACCTCCATGTTTACATTATTCAAGTTTTCTGAATTCTGTTACTATTTTAACAAACAAAAAGAATGATAAATTCTTTACATTTCCTTCAAGGTAAAATTATAATTATTTATGTGACTCTTGTATCTTTCCTTTAATTGCACTTTTTTAAAAAAAAAAATTTGTAAGCAGAATGGTGTCTTAAAGTTTGTGGTTTATTAGCTTTTTTTTTTTTAATTAGCTACAAGCTTTTTGGTTTTACAAGCTATAAATGTTTATATATTTTCAAAAGTTTTTTTTTCAGATTTTCCAAAATTTCCTTGTATGAGTTCATTGCTTCTTAAAAATAATGAAGCAGAAAATAGATTATTTCCACCTTAAGTGTGTGGAAGTGAAAAACTACTGGAAATATTTTGATATTCTGTTATCTGAGACATCAGAAATGCATCTTTCACGAAAAACTTTCAGTGTTTTCACAGTTGAAAGAGAAGTTAACATGTAGGAATTATATAAAGGTTTTTTCCTGCTTACAAAATGCACCATTTTAACAATGGGTTAATCTTGGAAAAAACACTACTTACATTTTTTGTAATAATCAAGAGATGTACAAGCATGACTGTGAACAGTACAATGGTATGTTCTTATTGCTTCTGCAGCAGCTACCTTGTTCTTTTCTTTAATTTGCTTAGCACCAGAAAAAGAGTTTTGTTCTTAGAAATACTAGAATCATTTTATGATCCATTCCATTTGCATACTTTCTCATATCTGACAGTCAGTGGGGTACTGAAAAAATGTGCGTACATAAAATACTGGAGGTTATACAGAAATAATTGCTATTTCAAGAAAAAAGTGTCTCATTCTGAAAGGTGCAACAGTTAATCTTTTTGGAGAGAACAGATTGAACTACTAGAGGACTCTTTCCACTGCAGTCACTATTACCACGTGAAATGTTGTCACTCAGTCGTTTAAAAGCACATGAGATTTTAGACTTAGCTGTGGACTGTGAACTCTTTCTCCTCTACATTTTCCTTCTGATAGTATAATAGACCCCAGACACTTTGTTCCACATAAACAGTCTTCAGTTAAATATAAGTGTATGAATTAAAAATCATTTTATGAATTAAAAATTACCAGTAGATACCAAAAGAATTAATATATAGGAGAGGACAATATTTGGTAATTAATATTTTTTTAGGTAGATTAAAGGTTTTGCATGTTGTTTTCAGAAACACTTTTCAAACTTAGCATTTTGCATTTCAAAGGGAATTGATGTCATTTCTATATAAACTTTGTAAGAAAAGTTTCATCAGTCGGGATCCTTAACAATCAAAGATATTGCAGAACTGCAGCAAGCTGTAATTTGAGATTGAGTGGCTTGATATTAGTATAATAATGCAACTGGGTGACTTGGGCAAAACTCCATCAAAAAGAGGGCAGGTTCAGTCAAAGACTCTCCAGGGAGTACATATTCTTAGTACTTCTGTACTGTTCCGCTTTGGCTAGGTTCTTCAGTTTTGAAGGCTTACATTAATAAAAGTCTCAGAGACTTTGCATTCTGTTTTCAGTGGCAGCACTCCGGCTAAGCCTTTCTCAGACAGCCTTGTTGGCTGCCCTAACCTCCACCCGAGCCCACTTTGCTTTCCAGCCCCACTGCACAAAGAAAAGCCTTGCTTCCTGCAGTCTTTTCAGCATCTCTGAACTTGACAGCAGTACAGTATAATGATGTCCTGTGTGAGCTCCTTTTTTTTAGCAAAGCACTGAGCTTGGAAGAAATTTTCCAGTAGTAATTGGTAAGGCCAATATGTGATAAATGTTAGACCCCTTCAGAGGAACTACCTTGAGCCTTACATCAAAGTTTATTATGCATGATACCCATACAGGGCAAGGACTATTCAGATAATCAGTAACAAATCTTTCCAGACTTTTTTTTTCTTTTTTTTTTATTCCATTTTCTCATGGGGAATTGCAAAAGCAGGAGTAAGAGCTTTGAATAATATCATTTTTTACAAGCAAAATCCCAAGTAAGATCTTTACTCCTGGTATGCAGTTCAATGTGGCTTTAAGAGACTAACATTTTTTTTGGACTTTGTGGTTAATTTGCATTGCCAGGTACTTTGAGCTGTGAAAGCAAGGTCACTTCTGCAGTAGCTTGGTTGACTGAGTCAGCCTTGATATAATAAATGATGGAACTAAAGGACAGAACAACACTTTAAAGGTCAAATCAAAGAAACCATGGATGTTACCTTCAAAATTTGGACCTTTTCATGAGGCAACTCTATGATTGGAAAACATGCAAGAAGCAGCATTTGATATTTCCTGAGACTGTTCTTTCAATATGGGTTCTCCACCCTATGTTCAATAGCAGTAAAATGTAGGGGAAGTAAAACAATCACAACTTTCCTAAATCTTTGTCTTATTAAGGAAAAAAAAAATGAGTAAAGAAAACAGACACTAAATATGAAAACGGTTTTCATCAGTTGCCATATTTTCATATCCTTCTCTCTCATAGACATTCTTCATATGCCTTACATATGGTGTAAGGTGTCCTACAAGTATGAATAATGTTTTCTAATTAAAGCTAAAGTTGTCATATTCAAAGTTAAAAAAATTCAATTTTAAGCCATCACAGATAATTCATACTGAATACATTTGTGGAAATGGCAAGATGGCTCATGGTTAGATATGCCTTGCTTTTTAATCAGAGATAACCTAAACAGTTAAAAATGGAAAAAAAGTATGTATTTAAATAAGTGTCCTGAAATCAAAGAAAGCATATAAATTCATTTACTACACAGAAGTCTTGCAAAAAACTATCTTGAGACACACAATATAATGAATAGTAAGAATGTAAACATTTCTCATATAACCAAGTTTAATGTATTTTTTTTCTGTAGGAATATATATTCAAAACCATTTTGGTATTTAACGAAAGAAGCTTTTCCTGTTCAAGGCTAGAAATACCTTTCCAGGTTCCCATTACAATCAAACAAATTGAATTAATCTGGGAAGCATTTTAGAGGGGGGAAATCTTCATACCTTCACCTGTCTTGTCTTGGATACTGAAGTTTTAGTGATGACAAAAATTTGGAAAAAATGGCATTCTGCTCTTTGTTTCTTTCTGGTGTTATTTTGAGGATCCCTCATTCTTTGTATCCTAGTCACTGCTTCCTTCCTTAAAAGAACTGAGGGGATGAATAGACTAAGAAATAATGAGAATAATACTGAAGTTTGGAAATGGAACTTTCCTTTAGAGTCTGAAGAGAAGGAAAAAACGTTTTACCTGCTTTCATCTTTTTACTGGCATAAAACCTTTACAGATGGTGTTGGGACCCTCATTAGCTTAAGAAATTTGTTAATGCAGGTGCCACTTTGCAATAGCCATCTTCATTCTTGTGAAAGGAAGCCCTGGAACATCTTTGAAATTCAGAGATTTTACACTTTCTTGTGTTATAACATGTCCTGAGATTTCTTTAAGTATAACAGAACTGGCAGGAGTTAAGACTGTTTCTTAGATGTCCAAATGTGCTTGCCTTTTTTATTATTTATTTATTTATTTATTTCTATTAGTTTTAAGGTATACTTTTAAGCTTAATTGTGAGTAGATTAAATATTATTTTTTAAAGCACTAACTTTCTTGCTTACCAATTCTTGAAGACATCATTTGTTTCTTTGGGTTTCCTTGTTAAGTTTTATAATCAGCTCCCTATAAGTAAATCACTTTATAATATAAGTATATTTTAACGGCTGAATATTTTCATTATGACTACCTTACTGTATTGTGCCTAAAAAACCTGCTGTTTAAATAGCTGTGCTCTAAAGGATCATTTTTTAATCTCAAACATTTTCTTCAAAGTCACGTTTAAACTTGAAGCTCTGCATGAAAGGGATTCTGTCTTATCATTAGCTTCAAACTGAAGGAGATTTTCCACCTTATTTCATAGAATAGAATCATAGAATGGTTTAGGTTGGAAGGGACCTTTAGAGGCCATCCAGTCCAACCCCCCTGCAGTAAGCAGGGACATCTTCAACTACATCAGGTTGCTCAGAGCCCCGTCCAGCCTGACCTTGAATGTTTCCAGGGATGGGGCATTGACCACCTCTCTGAGCAACCTCTTCCAGTGCTTCACCACCCTCATTGTAAAAAATGTCTTCCTTATATCCAGTCTAAATCTACCCTCCTTTAATTTAAAATCATTACCCCTTGTCCTGTCACAATAGGCCATGCTAAAGAGATTGTCCCCATCTTTCCTATAGTCCCCCTTTAAGTACTGGAAGGCCGCAATAAGGTCTCCCCG
>VZTV01104299.1:0-22859 GCA_013400875.1 Anhinga rufa | reverse complement strand
GTGCAAGCCCTGCTCAGCAGGAGAGAAACTATCCCTGTGTTATCAACACTGTTTCCAGCACAAATCCAAACCAGAGCCCCATACTAGCTACTGTGAAGAAAATTAACTCTATCCCAGCCAAAACCAGCACAAATGAAGATACAAATTTCTGCTACGCTCTACAGCCCCTGTACTATAGGTGTGTCGGCAATATTAAAATAATAGTGGTGACTTTAGTTATTCTCCAATTTGCTGAACAATATCTTATAATATTTTGTATGGTGGCTGTTTTTATTTGAGTAACTTCCCAGGTAAATTTCTACTCTTCCTATTTATCATGTACTTATATGGAAAATATACCAATAATTCTGGAAAACAACCTCCAAAGGGAGGGAGTGAGTCTGTGAATCTTAACTGATTCATAATTAAGTGTGGATCGGATGCCATTTCCAGAATAACTTGGCTCTTTTTAAATATGCTTTAATTTTTTTTTCCTATAGAAAAAACTATGAAGGAAATCTTTTAGGAATTTCTGAATCCTGTTGTATTTTCTACATTTACATGGTTTGGCAATACATATCTGCTTGGCCCTTTCCTAAGAATATTGTTAGCAATGTGAGAAAAATGAACTATGGGCAATAAAACTAAAGGGATTATCAGTTAAAACTTTGTTAATATGAATTACTGGAGGGCTCTTGAGGACTTGCCTCATACTTTCTGATGATATCGAACACACAACTTCTCTCTTTAGAAAGCTTTTGTGCAATATTTAGTTCCAAACATATCCACCTCTGCTCGCAGCTATTCAGGCAGGTGGCGTGTGGCCTTTAGCTCTCTGTTTGTTTTCAAGTGCATCAGTACCTCTGATGCCCCCCAGTGCAATGATGTTATAGGGACTATGTCTCAGTCGGTGTAAATGGAGTTGGTCCACCTTCTGTTAACTGAACTGAGCAGATCATGTTGGATAAATACAATTTGCAGCCTTTGATGTGTTCCCTTTTACATTTCACTTTTTCCATTGTTTTTCCTCACCCACGCAATTCCACCATCTGCAAAGGTGCCTGCAGCAGACATGCAGCAAGCCTGTACCTGCTGTACCAGTGGTAGGGCAATCACTGGGGCTAGAGCACACTTAACCCATGGGGTGTCACCTCGGAGGGGTGCACTAGTCCAAGCTGCCTTTTGCTCCTGCTGCACTAAACCTATAATGTTAGTGGTCAGGTTTTCTCTAGCCTAGTCTTTCAGCAGCTTAGATTAATTTGGTGAAACCAGTTGAAATTTTAGCTGTCCCCAAACTGCCTGGTACCTCCTTTCAAAGACAGTTGGTATTCAAAGGTCAGTTTCTGAGTTGCTTCTCCTTTCTGTCTCCCCTGTGGTCTGCCCTGCCCTTGGGCTATCATCCTCAATGCAGGGTGAAGTCCTGCATGTCCACCTATAGCTGCGTACACCCCTTGATTTCTTCCCCAAGAGCCTGATAACATCTTCTGTCGTCTCTGAATAAAATGCTTCTCTCTGTCATATGAACTGTGCAAATTGTGTTTGCCATGCTGGTGCTGAGAGGGAAACAAATGAGTAATAAGGACCAAATGGCAGCCACAGAGGTGGGAAAAAAATTGTTTTCCTTATGGCAGAAGCAGCTGTATTCCCAGCACTGGAGGATTGCTCCTGGAAAGCTCCTTCTGTTTGTTTTTGCTTGATGGTTTCAGGTGGCCACACTGAGAGCAGAACATGGAGCCTCCCTGAGTTGTACACTCTGTAATGAAGGAAGGCAAACCAAGGTGTGTTTCTAAACATACAGATTTTGATGCAACTGGCACTGCCTTCCTGAAAGATAAGAAGTCCCTCCTAAACTATCTGGTTATGCACTTCTCTTTAGCATTTTCTATTAACCAGTTTAGTAGTCACCTACTCAGCATGTGGCTATTATGGACCTTATTCGTAAGGTGTGTCCAACACCCCCCTGCATAGGAGGGGAAAACTAAGCACAGCCTGAAGCTATGACTTTTTCTGGAGTGGAGTATTTCTGGAAGCAATATGTGCAAGTTACTTGCGTCAATTTGAAATATTATCCTGCCCTAAGTCTTTTTGTGGAATTTGGTCTATAAACTGTAATTCTGATCCTCCTGTGACCCTATGGCTCTGTCTTCATGCCAGTTTAAGACTGAGATATATAATGTCTTTGAGTTAGATTTCATTGTGCTAATCAGAATACTTTGTCCACTGCAAGCAGTGATGACAGGGCTTCACTTCTGGCTGAGCAAGTATCTCAGAGAGTCTGAATGCTGGGGAGAAGCATTTCACCAGCTCTTTGGCTTTTCTGCCTAATAGCTTCTGACCTGCCTTGCTTTCACCTCTGCGTGATATAATCCCAAGAGGTACTGGAGCACACATGAATGATGCTGTATTGAGCCTTCAGCAAGGGTATGTAGCCCCACTGAGCAGGGGTGTCTTTTAATTTTCTAGACCAAAATGACATCTTTTCACTTCTATCTCATGCTTTTCTCCTAGATTTCTGCTAGCTGGTCCACTAGCTCAGTGAAAGGCAGCATATGCTTTCTGGCTGGCCAGCCTGAAGCTATCTGTAGGCTGGCTGGCCAGCTGGGTAGCAGGTACATGCATTCACATTGGCCAGCTGGGAGGGATATTCAGTTTTGGCCATCTGGCTGCTGTCTCTTAAGAGCAAAGAAATAAGTCAAAGACCTGAGTATTGGCAGCTGGAGGGCCTAACAAGTACATGTGAGACTACGTGTGGAAAATGGACTTTTCTGATCTGCTTTGCATGCTTCTAAAAATCTAACCAGAAGAATTTTTGCAGTTGGAAGACTGCTTTGAATTCTTCTCATGCTGACATGGAATGTGTAGTTTTTACATTATTTTGACATTTTAACTGAAAGAGGAAGTTGCATTTCCTTTTGTTGATGTATGACAGAATTACACATTCTATGCTATTTTAGAAAATGTAAAGGAAAATACCACTTTGTACCCACTGGAATATCGTTGTTCTTTTCTATATGAGAACATCTCCGTGTGTTGCAATGTAGAAACTCAACACACTGATCCTACGTTTCACTTCACCAGATACTCTATTCTTAGGCTCCATCAGATGTGAATAGTCAAGCTGGTTTGTGTTTGGAGGGGATTTCACCCACAAAGCAGAATATGTGAAGTGTAGATACACTGAGGTGTTATTTTATTCTGGGCTAAAGATTGTTTCCATGTACAATTTAATAGATATGTATATCAAGCTGACTACCATGTGGTTCAGATACATATTTTTAGAAATGTCTACTGCTTCCAGAAGTATGTTTTTGTCTATTTTAACTACTATATTTTCAGTATTGTCTTCTATTCCTACCGTCTAGAATTTTGGGCATTTTATTGGGCTATGCATTGACTGTTGATTTAATCCACACAACAATAAAAATGAGAAGAATCGGTGTGCCTATTCCTAATTCAAAGGAACTGTTAGAGTTACAGATGCTGTTTTACTGAGAATAGGTAACTTGGATGCATCTAGAACCATTTGAGTTGTCCAAAATACCTACACTGGGCTGGCATGTCTAATAGCACTTCCAGAAGCCTCACCACCTTCTGGAGTGGGACCTGGTACCCTGGTGAAATTAGTACGGTACTAGGTACATGGGCCTAGGCAATGGAATAAACCCATTCTATATCTCATTTCTAGCTGTGGTACTGCCTGAAAACAAACTTGCTTTAAAGGGTCTCCCTTCATATTTTGTCATTTGTTTCCCCACTGCTTTTAATATCCTTTAGAAGATCAGTGCAGCTTTTCAAAGAAACAAGCTGTTTTAGTGAAACAGATCTATTAATTTAATGAAATTAGTGTGTGATAGCACAGTCTATGTGTGCTGATACTGTTCAATCCAGACTGAACAAATATGATTAAGACTTTTGTTAATGACTTCAGGAGAAATTAGTTTATAGATTCTTTACAATAGATGAACCTTTCCCCCCCCTTAGTTATCAATCTGAGTTTTTTTGTACAGTCTCCTGTTTTTCAATACTGTCTCTTCTCTGATATCTCCTTTTTACATTTTTCTATAATTTTCATGTGTACCTTCTACCATCCCCACTGTTGATTATATCATTCTGGAAAGAAAATAACAGTCCTATACATGATGTACAGCAAGTGCAGACTTAACAATTAATTTGGTTGGACTGGAATTTCAAAAGGAGGTGGATGCTATTTGACAATCCTTTTGTGTTGGAGATCTAATGGGTAAGTATTTCCTGAAAAGTATGAAGTGCATCATAACCATGGTGCCTTGGCATGGGCAGTTTTTCCCTGTCCTACCCCTCTCCTGATGGGAGAAGTGGGAGTGCACTATTGCAGCGGGGTGAAGAAGAGTGACCTGTTTGTTGATAGTGTGGTGACAGTTGGACATAAGCTGAAATCTCTGTCTTGTTTCCTTGCCCAAGTCTAAAAAAACTCAATCTTTGTCTTAAGAAAAACAAAACAAAACACCCCCCCCAAAAAAAAATCAAAACAAAAAACAAGAACCAAAACCCCAAGCAAGCATAAAATCTCTACATATGTCTTTAAAGTGTAAGTAAACTTTTAACAAAAGTGTTCATTGACAAAGTAGCAAATTGCTGTGATTGTGCACGCTGCATGTTGTACCTTCAGGAGGCGGGAAGCTGTGTCTACATTGCAAAGATGCAGACAATTAGTCTCAGACCCCAAAACACAAGCATACTTGTGCAGATGGCACATTGCGTATGCTGCCTACACAGTGTCTACAGAGCTACGCGTTTCAGATTAGAAAGGATTGGTCTGAGAGAATTGAGGAATATTTTTTTAGGATAAAATAGGTGGAGCACGGACCAGACAGGCACACTGCACTGATGCAGGTAAATCATGCGGATAAATTATTTTATTCTGTTCATATATTAGCAAGTGGTATTTTCCCTCAATTCCAAGCTTTGATTAGATAGCTGAGACTATAAACTAGTTTTAATTTATAACTATTGTCAATTATTATAATAGAACTTTGTCTCCTGCATCTTCACATATCAGTAGCAATTTATCATGTGTTAATTGCATAAAAAAACCCCTCTCTTCAGTGTTGAAGTAACCTGGGAAGCAGATTCTTCCTTTAGATCCTGAGGATATGAGCTGCAGTGGGGAATTTCCACTGTCTTCTCCTGCCTGAAAGCTGGACCATACCTAATGACTCACTTGCTTTTAATGAATACTGCTTAAACAAAAGCGAATTTAAGTCAGAAGAACTGTGCAATCATGATTCATGATTCAAATTCAAAATTGCCTAGTCATTTAATGATGTCAAACCAAAATGCATTCATATATTTTTGGCTTAAAACACTTTCCTTGTGAATAATTGCATTCCTGCAGCTTTGCATTTGTTTTACTGTGCAATTGTCAGGGCAGATCTCCCTTGAGGAGAAGTTGCTGCCTAGCTCTGGGATTTTTCTAATTAAAGGTTACCAAATGTTTGTTAGAAAGTTCATGAGCAAGGGACAAAAAAAAAAAAAAGCAAGGAGCTTTTCTGGGAAGAAGATTAGGGAAATGAGAAAGAGAATGTGTTCCTTCAGGGAAAATGGAGCCACACGTCTTGGTGATCCCAGTGCAGATGCTGAGGTCATCCCCCAAGGGTGATGGTGCTCCCTCCCTGGGTGTGGGTGCAAACCACAGCTGTCCTGGAGTAGCCACCTCCTTTCTCCCAGCCTCCTCAAACATGTTTAGTGGAAGCACTTGGTCCTTAGCCCTGTTTCTATGTATCTGAACTTATTGTATCTTGCTGTTTGCTGATGAAGAAATGATACTGCTAGGTCAATGGAAACATACCTGAAAATCTTGTTTCTGTCCGTCCCAAGTGCTCCTGCTGGAACTCCTGCGCTGTCGCCTGTCTCTGGTACAGGGTATGGGTGTGCTTTGAGTCTCCTCTCTTCAGATAATATTTTATAGGTGCCTGAATTCTGGTAGCAAGTCTTTTCTGTACAAGTATTTTCTGTACAAGACTGAAAATGCCAATTTTTGAAGGAAATCAAACCCAACAGTAGTCTATGTGGAAGCACTGGTGCAACTGCTGAAAGAGTTTTCTCATTTAGCAAAAGCTGGGACTGCAAAGAGTGGCCATATGCCAGCTCCTAAATACAGAGATATCAAACAAATAAAAACCCACCCTGAAGCAGCAGCAGAAGACATATAAATACAGCAGTAGGCAGATGCAGATGGGAAGCCAGGAGGTCTGGGGGGGAAGATGGGCAGTAGCTGGGTAACTCACCCTGTGTCCACGCTGCTGTATTTTGCAGGCGCTGTTTAATGGGAACGAGCATCTTCTCATCAGGCTTATCTACTGAAATTTGTGGTGGGAAATGACTCCTCGGAAAACAGGAGGGAGACGTAGATGCAAAGTGCATTAATGTGAATAAATTAAAGTCGGTCCAGTATAACATTAACCTGCCAGCATATACTGATTCTATAGTTTATGTTACAGGAAATATAAATGAGGAAAACAAAATACTTGGGTCTTCTACCCATATCTAACTTTTTAAATTGTCAATTGATTCAGTAGCAGATGGGCAGGCATGGTTTGCTTCGGCCTCTAGGTATCCATAACTCTATCCTTCAGCCTATATTAACACAAGAAGAGACCTTATTCATTTGGATGATCAGCATGAAACCATGTCTGTGGATGAGGACCTCCGGACTGAGACCGCGGGCTTTGTTACCTCAATATTATTCGCTTAAAGTTCTGTTCAAAATGAACATTTACTTTAGAAATAAGCACTACATACTTTTCTTTCATAACTATAGAAAGTATGCATATATCTAATGAAATATGAAAGGTCCTATATCTTATTCATGAAAGCTGAAAGCTGCTCAGCAGCAGTCTTCAAATACCTCTGCAAATATCTAACTCTACAATTTCTGTGACAAGTAATGACATACTAACATCTTTGAAAGTTAAGTATTTGTGTTAATTATTAAAAAGAGACATTTCAAGTGACAGACTGAATGAATATTCTCTGAAACCCCCTATCTTCTATTGACACAAAAGAGAAGTATGGAAGCTCTGTGAAATATTTAACTATATAATTTAGTTCCTAGGTACTACCTCTTTAAATATACTGGACTCTGATGTCTGATGAAATCAGATGTTATTCTTTAAACAGAATTCGTGGCATGTTGCAGAAGAGACTGTCCATAATAGCAGCTTGTGTTAGCTGTACAGATATTACTTTTGTTTGTGTTTGAGGTTTTTTTTCCTAATGCTTTTCCACTGCTGAAATGGACTGACTGGGTTCTGCTGAAGTGGCGATGTGTGGAAATTAAATCAGTAGAAAATCAACATCAGGACTTTACAGAACCCCCAGTGCTTGTGCTTTGGGCTCTCTTTGATTTTGGAGAGAAGCAGCCGCCTGTCACCCAGCACTATGGGAACGAGCACCTTCCTGAGAGATCCTGGGTGGAAGGAGGGCACAACAAAGGTGTTTCAGTCAGAACTTTATTTCTCCTAGACCCTCTGCAGATCGTGTCTTTTCACTGCATCAACCATAGCTCAAAGTACCCTGCAGGAGTACTGCCTTGCTCAGTCCTGGGAGGAAGCAGCCGCGGGCGGAGGCTGTGTAGGTCAGCCTGATCAGCCGGTGCCTGGGCTGCCTGTAAAGGAGAGGTGGGTGGGTGACCGGCTCGTTTGAGGCTAATGGCTGGTAGCCTCACAAGATGGCATGTTACCGGGGGTTGTGGGGCTGCCAGTCACACTGCCTGACCAGAGCTTTTACCTCTACCATCACCTTGATGAATTCACCTGACTGAATTTGTCAGTGCTCAGCATTATTGCACGTAAGGGCCGACCCCTCCGGGGGTAGAGCTCATCGCGGCTGGGAGACGTGCGTGCATGGCATCGGCTTGTACTGCGTTTACTTCGTGTAGTTGTGAGCTATGCTGGTAACAAATCTGTGTTTCACAGTTACTGGTTGAACACTGGTCTTGATTTATATTTTACTACTGCCATTATTATTAGTGGGTTTTGTGCTATATATATATGCATATATATAAATATTGATGGTGTTTGGGCTCTTGTTTCAGCTAGTTTGCTGGTGTGTAGCACAATCTGCAGGGGGAATCCTTATGGAAAAACAGAACTGATCCCTTTAAGAGTCTTCTTTTAAAATTTTAATCAATTTGTGTAACTAGAAAGGAAGAAGATTTTGTTTCAAAGGTCTTATCAGCTGGTATTAAAACTTTTTAAAAATAATTGTATGCACTACTATACTGTTTAAGTTTCATACCTTTTATAGTCCGTCAGGCTTCTTCATGCTGCAGTATTCCCAGAAATAATAAAAAGGCAGAGTAGGGAGATCTTATATAGCAAAAATTCAAACTCTTACAGCTAGTTTTTTCTAACTCATTTGAAAGTCTCTCTTACAAACTGACAGGTACTACCTGACATGATCTGTAGCAGCTTTCATGTCATCCTGGTACATGGCAAAGGAAAAGTTATGTCTTTCGGGGAAGAGGACATCTGCTGGACATGAGAACTCTTTCAGGTTTTTGTAGGAATACAATAATCTTGGGAAGACATTCCTCATGAAGATGCCATAGGGAATGTGGTTTTCAAACTGAATTTTTTTCTGCTTCAGTAGGTTGAGTGAATTTTTTACCCTAGCCTGATTTGTTATGTGCTTGTCGTAGCTGTAAGCTTGATTCTTAACAATGTGCGATTTGTTGTGTAAACATTAAGACAATATCAAGTAATTTTCTGTTTTAATTTAAAAATATAAATTCATTTATATGCTGCCTTGTTTAGTCATAAACATCAATTTCATCACCAACATCACTCACAAGATAGGTGTCCATGTGTCAATAATTTAGATTCTATATAATATGTATGGAAAGTTGAAGGATGACACCCTACAAAATTTGCCTGAATATATATTTTGCTTTTTCCTTTTGACCAGTAATTTTCATTGCTTAATGTGTAAAACTGTTCTACCCAATTTCACATTTGACTTTGCTGTCAGTTTTTTTCCTGAATATTAGAATAAAATTAATATTTTTAATTGTCCAAGGAGACAGTCACCCATCTGTTACATACACCAAGTAATGGAAGTGACAGCATTTGTGTAGCACTTCTCCATAAAAGCAACCTGATAAATTTGACTTGATATGATGTTTGGGATTTTCCAATGAGATGAAGCAGGGTCCCTTTGTACTTCTTTCTTGAAAAGTCGTCTGTATTTCCACATCCTTAAATAGAATTGCTATGTGTTTATGACTGTAAAGCACTGTTTTAGTCATTGCCTCTCTTTAACCAAGCGAACAAACCCAGATATTTGGTCTCCTGAGGATACAGTGGTGGTAAGTTTATTGTATGAGTATACATACATGCAGTTAAGCATGCAAGATGTGTTTGCCTATTCCCTGATGGCAAGGGCCATCAGAAAACACTGATAATTTTTGTAGAACTGTGAGGCAGTGTTATCTTTCTGATAGCTGGCATTATGATATGGATTTATAGATATCTAGAAAAAACCTGATGGTGCACGATTTAGAGATATTTAAATATTAGGATCTATGTTGGCTGAAGTACCGTGCAGAAGTGGAATAAAACCTGGTTCCTGTTGAACCAGAGCAATTTTAGTAGATGGAAGAGATTTATTATGGTCATAGAAATCTTGCAGTGTTTAAGGTTATGTTTTTCATTTATTTCAGTGAAAATAAGGTTTCCCAAAGGAGTCAGGCTGACACCCCAGGGGAATGAAATACTGTATTTTCTCAGCCATGAGTGTAGACAGTGCCAGGAAAAGCTTCTCCACACCAATTATTACCTTTAGAAGAGAAGATGCATTTGCTATCTCAGCTGAGAGCTCTGGGTAAAGCTCTGGTTCACAGCAGTGTGAGAAGTGCTGTACAGTGTGTGCACTTGGAGTCTCTTAGGAATTTAAGCCTCTAGGTACTTGCAGTGTCATTCAGGTTGGAAGGGATGCCAGATTGCTCTGACATCCTCAAATCCTACACTTGTCAGTCCTAAAACATAAGGGTTTAAAATTCCTAGGCATCCTATTAATATCACCTTTTAGTGGAGTCTCACATGGGACATTCCTCATCTGTTTAATGGACTTTCCCAGAACATCCCTACCAAATTCGACTGTATACAAAATACAATGATAGATGACAAGATTCACTAGCTGGATGGCTGATTCCTTGTATGTAGTGGCACCGTTACTGGACACTTCAAGTCTGCCTATGTGACTTTTACTAATTTTGAGTCTTTACCATTTATTATTAATATATGCTATTCTTTTGTGGCGAGGTCATTACTAAAAATAAGATGGTTCCTCAGAGGTATTCAGAAGGATTCATTTAACTTGGTAATTCAGCAAAACCCACTGGTGTTTTCCCACTAACGCTTCCTTATAATTAAAAAAACTTCTAATATTTTCAGCGTAATTAATCCAAATAAAAAGATTATTCTTTTCTTTACTTACAGAAGAGCTATTCTATAGCTTTGTTTCACATTGTAAAAAAGCTAGTCAGTGCTGTGTTGGGTTTCAATAAGGAATGAAGCTACAATTGTCTGTGAGTAGCTGATATATCAATTTAAATATATTTGGCCATTAATTAAGTCTCCTTCTTTTTGCATGCAAATAGGTTTCTCTCCAGGGAATTAATTACAGAACAAATTTCAAGCTAATCTATCTTTGCAGTCCAATGTAATACTATGCCATAAAACCCACTTTCAAAATGAGGCTGCTTGCCATTTAATGAATTGTTATCAAATTTTTTAAACTATGGCATTATACAGTTAAACAAAACCAAGAATCGGACTACGACTTACTCTGAAATATACCTGTGCAATGCAATGACACTGGTTGATAGGATTGCATAGGGGTTCGAGAGAACGGTTGATGGATTCGGAGATGATTGCATGTTTTTTACCTGGCATACCAAAATTTGGATTAGGTGTGGGCTTTTTTTTGTTGTTGTTGTTGAATGTAATAGTAATTTTTTAATGGAAACAGAGATTAAAGAGTATTTTAGAAATATTTTTTTATTCTACCATATCCATTTTTTAAGAAACTAAACCATCCCAATAATCCTTCTGCTAAAACTGATTGTGATTATTTCTCGCAGTACTTGAATATCCTTTCTATCAGGAATACCTAATTTTCTGGAATGAAGACTAATATGTTCTGCACCTTTTGATCCTGTAAACCCTTATTCATGCATTTATATTTAGTAACGTCAGTAATAGTTAGCCCTGTTGAGATTTTACTACTGTGAGTCATCCAACGTTCTTTAAACACATGCAAAAGTGTTTGGATGTCCTAGATTGATACCAAACCTCCTCAGTCTTGGCAAAAACCTCATTTAAGCGCTGAAAAATAAAATAATTAAGAACAATGTTGTATATTTTTTATTTATGTTGAAATACCATTGAAGTCTGGGGCTAAAAGCAATGATATTGCCTAATAATGATTAAAACTATTGGCCTGGAGACAACACACTGACGAATGCAGAAGGGGTACTCACTGGTGCAAAACCCTCCAAAGCTGAAGCGTAGGAAGTCCCTGGTGCAACCAGTCATTCCTGCATTCTCCACCACACAAGTCCCAAGGACCAGGATAGTGTCAGAGTTTTTGTGCTGGGTGGAAGGCAAAAGGCAACATTCAGTGTAACTGCAGTTTTTTGTGTTTTGGATAGAGCTGACCTAATTTGAAAACCTTCCTGTTCTTAATTTTTTCCCCATTTGATTTATTTTTTGCTATAAGCGTTGACCTTTAGGCAACTTTATTAAGTGGAATCACTTTTCATTTGATCCTGCTTTTTAACAGCTTTCTGTTTTACCTGCATTTTCCTCCCCAGGAAAGGTTAAGTAGAGGTGACCTCAATCACATTTTCTGTATTCCCCACTTCACTATGTTCTGGCATATCTTTTCTGTAAGCTCAGAGTTACTATTGTTTGAGCTCGTATTTCCACTTCTCCTCCAAGGGAGAATTTATCACTGCTGATCTCATTTAGTTTGTGTAATAACAGAAAATCTGCTTTTACTTAGCTCTTATGCTTTCATCTTTATAGCTTTCCAAACCTCAGTAAGCCCATGTCCTCAGTCACTATCATAATCACTTCTAGAACAATATGAGTAACAAAAAGGTTTGGTTTTAAATGCTTTGTTAAAACTGTACTGCAGCACAGTTCATGGAAGTTCAGCACAAGCAAATTTTTGTAACAAGCTGCTTTTGTGTGGTGGTTTGTGGAGTTATAACTATTCACCATCATTGCTATTTATAAAACTAAATGAGTAAGTAACGGCTGCATAGTAATGCTCAGTTTGCTTTAGCTGTGTTGGCTGGCACTGAATTTGAGAGCTTCATGGTTAGGAAGCACAGAAAGAGAAAGTTTCAACAGCTAAAAGGTTTCAGAGTTGTTTCTACCTTTTAGGGTAGTTCTCTCTTTCTTATCTGTTCAAAAGTAAAAGCACAGTAAAGATCCTGCACTTATTTATATTGTGGGGCAAAGCTACCTCAAGGCTTCTTCATGGTAAAACCAAAGGGGCCAGCATACGCTCAGCATTTACCTTGGGGCAATGTATTTTAAGCACTTCGAGGTAAAAGTGAAAGGAAACAACAAAAATAAAAAAAATCTACAACTTTTTTTGTCCCTGAAGACAGACAGGCTCATCAGGAATCAGGGCGCTGTAATAAAACTGGGACTGTTATAAGTTATCAATAGAAGTGAAAAGGTTGAGAGGACCGAGCAGGAGATAGTGCCCTGGTCAGAGAAAACCAGCTTTTCTTCAGGACTTTTTTTGTGTGTTGTGTCCCAGGAAAATGTTGTATGAGCATCTAAAATGTGGCTTAATATTGTGGTTGTGATGAGAAACAGAAAATAATACTATTAAAAATATGGATATGTATGATTAAATACATCTACCTATACATATTTATTTGCCTGAAGGGGGTATGAATGGAGATAAAACTGCTTGGCTGCTGGTCACCAAATGCAGACAGAGTGAAAACTAATTTTTGGCCTTTGCAGACAGGGGAGGAATATGCAACTGCAGCACAGCATCTAAGTTAATATGCTACAGCTTTCCTAAATATTCTGATTTGTTCTTTGAGGTTTTGCCTATTGAATGGCCTTGAAAAATGTGTAGCTGTAGCCTCTGCAAACTGTATTAAAATGTCTTTTTGCAAACACGGACAATGAAAAGTTAAAATGGTGAGAGGAGAGAATGAGACGCACAACTGTTAACAAACACGTTGCCTGTGTCTCTGCTTTATGACACCCATGCACACGATTTTCTTCAGCAGTTTGAAAAATTTATTTTATTTTCTCTCTTTCCTCCTTTCATGTAAATGTTGGACTGGTTTTGTGTGGGCTGCAGGAGGAAGGAATGAAGCAGTTTCTTGCTGGCAAACAGCTTGAATGCTGTTAAACAGAGAAGCCCAGCAGAGAGGAGAGGGATGTACTGACGTTTGCAGTGTAGCAACTGGCAAACAATGTGCATCAGCTAATCAGAGCTCAGAGCTGGTACCGTGGTGTCCTGTGTTTAGGAAATAAACTGATTAGGTAAGTTGAAAAATTAAACAAAACCCAATAAGCCTAAAGGACATTTCCTAACCAGAATGTGAACTGCTGGCAGATGTCGGTTACTGTAGGTGCAGAGCAGCCTATCTGGGGAACTACTATCTCAGTATGAATTGAAATAAAATTGAATTTGCATTTTTAAGTAGAATAATGAATACATACATTTCCAAAAATATGAAAATTATGCCCTAATGCATAATTGTGTAGTCTAAATAAGACTAATAATTTAATGGAAAAATGCGAATTTAAGCAGGGCTTTTTAAAATTATGTATTACAGGAAAAATTCTGACACAACACATTGTATATGTGAGTCTTGGCTGCTATTATGATGAGTCTTGAGTGTGGTTTTGTGTTGAGAGGAGATTCTGTTTCTTCTCTAGATGACAGCCTTGTAGAAGAAATGAGCTAGATTGGGTACGGACCGATTGTTGCATACAGTAGAGATTTGCATTTAGACCACTTTAATTTACAAGTTTCATATTAAATTGTTACGAAATTTAGATGTCCCATTCACAAGATAGACTACATGTCAAAAATGCATTGAGGTATCTTCTCGTATTATGTTGTTTATATTCTGATATAAGAAAAAACCTACTGTTTAATGTCACCATTTTGTACTTAATGGCTGTATATCTGCATTCAAATCATGCAAGGATTATTTGTTTTCTAAGGCCTGCTTCTAGTTAAGCAGACTGTCAGAAATTTTGCTGAACATCTAAATACCAAAATAGCTAGAAAATGTGTGCATGCAGCCACCACTGACTCTAACTTAGCCAAATTTATGAAGGTTTGCTTAGAATTGCTGCATTTTAATCAGAATAGCCATATCTAAATTTGTCCTTGATTTTCAAGAGCAATTTTGGCCAACAGAGGTGATATATGTAGAGTTAGACATGGATAGAAAGAACAACATGCTCTTAATCTGTCTGTTTTCAAATCAGCAAAGTAAAAATTCCATAATTTTTTCATACAAGAACAACGAGAGATCCCTGAGTGCTTGCATCCCAAAAAGCTCACAATGGGAATTATAGAAATAAAATAGGAAACACACTTAACATTAGCTTTTCCTCAAGTGACGCTTTTTTGTTAGTTATGTACATATCTGTATTTTATCAGTTTAAAAGACCTCTGATTTTCCTCACATTGGAGGAACTGCAGTCATTAACAATATATCAGAAGGCTGCAAAATTTTCATATAGTGTTTAGTCTTGAAGGATAATGGATGCTTCAAGAAACAATACCAAAAGCTACTTGAAAGAAAGAATTAAAAATAAATAAAAGAAAAAAGATGAGAGAGGGAACCTCCCCTGCGAATTGATGTCCTTTTGATTTATCTGGAAGAAAAACTGAGTTCTTGTGGCAGGAGCAAAAAGGGCTTTGAGTGACACCTGAATAACCTCAGGATATGCTGAATTTCCAGTAGCGAATGTATGGGAGAGAAAATAAGAACTTGTTGACTGTTAAAAATAATTTTCTGCTTTTTCTTTTTAATAATTCCTGGTCTTTGTTGTATTTTCTTTTTGTGGTTTTCATCAATACATGCAAGATTCAATTACTCCTGGGAAGAAATTATGCTGTAATAGTTTGGGGATTGGATATCTTAAAGATACTTATACAATAAATGATTGAGTGAGGCATTTATAGGATTTAGTAAAGCACCTGTGCAGATTAGGTACATAACTGCTATAGTTTAATGTCCTCAGAGCTACAGCTGATGAGTAATAACATTTCCTTTAGCCATCCCTAAACACACATACAGCTGATAGGTTCCAAGCTATTTACTTCTGTAAGGAATTTCTTGCTTTGTAATTTTAAATTTGCTGTTTAACCTCGCACACTATGAAATTTGGTACTGTGTTGTTGACTCTGCATTAACTGGTATTGGTTGGCTCATCTGGAGGCAGACCAGCAGTGCATGTGTGATATTTTCTAGACACAAAGACCATTTCTCACCACCCTCATTTACTTTTCATGGCAGGAATCCAGGCTGCGTGCGGCTATCAGTGTGCACTGAGAAACCCCCTACCTTTCTGCCCTTTTTCAGTACTTTTAAAAAAGAATAATTTTATTATAATAAGGGAAATGACATTTTCACGAGCCCTTTCTAAGCAGATGCCCTGCAGGGCGCTTCAGGACATTTGATCTAGGGCTCGTCAATTTGTGCTGTCTTTTGCCTCTTCTTTGACCACTTCCTCCTAATTTTGTTGGACTCCAGTAGTGTTTTGGACCAAGTAAGGTGGTTTTCATGACAGCTGCATCGCTGCTCTCCCTTGACTCATTGTCCAAACAGTTGACTGCACTTTTGCTTCAGTACAAGCCATAAATGAACTGATGTTCTTTGATTTTAAACCAATTATATCATGTGTAATAATGATGTATCTGAATGCTTTAATAACTAAATCAAACCATGCTAATGAAGGTATGAGATACATTATGTCTTGCGTGTTAAAAGTGTTAGATCTGCCCCACTTCTGAATTCCAGCATTTGGCAAAATAAACCTGAGAACCCTCAAACTTCTAACAGAGAGTCACTGATGCTTTTAACTCACTCTCTCCCATCATGACAGCTTTACCAGACATCTGACTTGCTAATCAGGGTAAATGATTTTCTTTTCTTTGACTGAATCTTCTTTACTGCCTCTCTAGTCCTTACAAGTAAAATTCATCTCCTGCACTGATGAACCTCTAGTATTGCACAAAGACTACAGAAGCCAAAACTTGTGCTTTTTCAAATTAATAGGTCTTTGTATATGTAAATTGTGGTTTCAGCTTGCATATGTTGAGAATCCAAGGAGAATATTATTGTCCTCATCTCTGAAATACAGCTACAATATTTTAGTATTCATGCTGATGTTATTGATTAAATCTGAAGGGCCTGCAACCACTTTGTAGTACACTCAGAATTTTTTTCAAAGTATCAGAGAACTAGTTTATCATTCTTTCCTAGTTTTGATTAATTAATTGACATCTTCCCTTTTTCCACCCATACGTCATATGCTGCTTGTTTCCTTCCACCGATTCAAATTATTCAGGCATAAGAATTGAATGCCATTATGGTTCAGCTACAAGAGTTTTACATTAGCCAAAATATGAAACACAGATTTATAGTAGTTTATATAAAGCCAGAGATTGTAAATGGTATTGACGTGTTGTGTTTAGGGAAATCTTTCTTTACTACTGTCCATTTGTGCAACGTAAACTGATTCTTTTACTTGGTTCTCATGAGACCATGTTCCATTCAGGGAAATACATTAAAGCTTAAATTATTCAGTGTACTTTGCTTTTAATGTTCTGAAATCAAATTCAAATATACAAAATAAATCCCTTCTTATGTATTAACAATGGAACAAACACAAGTATTTTGCCAATAGAAATTATGTTTCATCTAGATTTTTCTGTTTGTTTAGTTTTTACTTTTCAAAGTAAAGTGGGTTTTTCGGTTTTCACTGCATCCTATCTTCTGTTTAGGTGTGACTCTTTAGCCTGAGCTTAGAAAGATAGTGTCACTGAAAGAGCAGTATCTTTTCGTCCTCCCGTTTCTACACAGTATGTGTCAGAATAAAGGACTTGTTGATGGAAGAGAATAATATACAAGCTTTGTGGCCTATTCTTTAGAGTGGACTCAAGAACACTGTTCAAAGTAACAGGAAAAAAAATTGAAGGAAGCTATTAAAGATAGTTATATATTTGTTTTCTGAATAAGAAGTCAGATTGCTATATAGAAAAGACTTCTGCTGTGTTCTTTGCATAGAAACTCATTTACAGTTTGGACTATGTTTGTAGATGTAAAGCTGACCTTTCTGTGCAGATTAATTGCGTATGAGTAATGAAGGCTCCCATTTTCTAGTATCCAGTTGGTATCTGAGTTCAGCATAAGTATTGTGTTACTGTAAACTGAAAGCTACTTGCAAGGAAATACATAAAAATATTCCTCACTTTCAGGAAAGTATTTCTAGTAAAGATTATAATTATTTGCTACTGTTAGGAGATTTGAGGTAATACCTAGGGAGAGGCATAACAATTTGAGGTTCAGTCCTGCTAGAGCATGCACAATCACAATTATAAGCAGTTTCTTCTCTAAAGACCTAAAATATTATAGAAATTATACAAAATGAGTAGCATCCACATGAGCTAAAACTCTTTGTAGTAGCATCACATCTGTGATGTTTTTTTCTATAATAATTGACTGGTTTTGCAGGAGAATGTGCTACAGAGCATCTCTTCTCACCTGGCAAGGACAATGGCCAAAAGGCAGGGCAGAGTGAGGAGTGACACCTTGCGTGCTCCTGGACCAGCATGAGATGATCATGCTGTCCTCCTTTTGGCTGGGATAGAGTTAATTTTCTTCACTGTAGCTGGTATAGTGTGTTTTGGATTTGGTATGAGAATAGTGCAGATGGCACATCGAGGTTTTAGTTGTTAAATAGCGGCTAAGTGTTGGTACATAGTGCCTGTACTAGTCAAGGACTTTTCCAGCTTCCCATGCTCTGCTAGGGGCACAAGAAGCTGGGAGCGGAGGGGGCAGGGCCAAAGCAGCTGACCCCAGCTGACTCAAGGGATGTCACACACCATATGATATCATGCTCAGCTGGGGGAAGAAGGAAGGAAGGGGGGACATTTGGAGTNTTTAAAGAGTTTTCTGTAGGCAGTTCTAGACTTTATGGAAATATCTCATTTTCTGAAAAAACTTAGGTGATAGTGATGCTTTCCCTCCCCCACCTCCCCCCACCCCCTTACAGGCTTAGGAGCAGGAGACATTTGAGTCTTAGTCCTTGTTGTTAGCAAAGCCTCAACAGGGAGCTATGGTGTGGGAAGTGGGAGTTATTTATGTCCTGCCTGTAGTATGTCACAGCAGCTAATTTTAATGGAGACTTTTTGGAGTTACCACTACAGATGTGTGTTTTACACTGATAGAAGTACTGGGATTCCTGAGGTGAGGGTGTTGGAGATGGGAGTGCTTTGCATGTTGCTGCCATGTTGCAAAATTTGCTGTAATGACTGCCAGTTGCTTTATTGCCTTGGTTTTCCTCCTTTCCCTGTTCTTTCATCTGAACAAAATTTGCTGCCCTTGAGTTTCAAAAATTGGTATTTTCCCGTCTAGATTTAACTTTCTCCGCAGAGAAGCGGTGACACTACTGACTCATGTGGTGTCTGTGTTAAACAGATTGTTTGATGTATTTACCTTCATTTACTTGAGCCTCTTACTGTCAGTTTTTATCCTTCTCTGACCTTCTGAGAGTTTATGCATGGTTTCAAAGCTAATAATATCTGCTAAAACAGGCATCTGCTAGAAATCATATGCTGTGCTACAAATCACTCTAGACCAGGTTTGAATTCAGCTGGAAAATTGAGGAAACACTGTTAACTTTATCCAACCTATTAACTTTCTTCATATAAGAATAAAGAATATGTTGATTTTATAGGACTGGTTAATGATCACCTTGAAAGAATAGCTTGAGGACAGGAAGACACTTAAAATACAGTGATGGCAACAGGCTTCTTTTTTTCTGATGCTTAGTTTTTTTTCCTTAAACCTAGAGAAAGTATCAGATCAAAACATTTAAATTAAGAATTGTCAGGGAGAACCAGCTACTGCAATTACATGGGGAATCTAAGAAATTGTATCTGCTGATTTTAGGCACAGAAGTCTAGAGCTTTGCAGAGCTAAACTGTCTGGTGATCTAGACCTTGTTTTTGCAAGCTAACTTAATATTTCCTCCAGCTTAACAAACGGAGATTGAGAAAAAAAATACTTTAAAGATACCAATGATGTTTATGAGGTTGAATAAAACCTGTAGGTTCAGGCTGTCTTTGTAATCAAGTCTTTGCACTATGTTTAGATATAAAATTCTGTTGAAGACGGTCTTCCCCTCTGACTCTTCTGTGCTGTGGGAGCCGGAAAAATAATTATCTTTTGTGGAGAAGTATGTGCAAAATACAAGAGCAGAATAGAAAAATATTACTGCTGGGGACTATGGTCAGTGGAGGACAGGATTTGATGAACTGAGTAGCTTCTGTTTCTGAAGAAATGGAAATATGTTTCTGTAAATGCTTCTGCTCTGAGCGTCTTGTAAATGAAGGATGTGGCTGCATTTAGGGAGTCTAGTTTTGTTCTGCCTTTCCCTGAGAGATGATCCTCTGAGATTAACAGGTAAAATTTTCCTAAACTGGTGTTTAGGGACAGCGTTAATTAAAGCCCAGTTTACAAATTTTGCAAGTCATGAGCATGTGCATCATACACAGTGAGCTTTATTTACTGCGACCTTGTTTGCATTAAGAAAAAATGTCAATGGATGTTTGAGCCCCAGTCCTGAAGAGTTCACAATTCCTGTTCGCAGGGGCCACACACCTAGTCTTGCTGGGATGCTCCAGATGTGCTTCCAGCTCCTCTGAGCAACCAGCACCAGTAGTATGTGGGAAGGGATGGGGCAGTGAGCAGCAAGGAAACCCAGGTGGCTGGCAGGAGGCAGACGTGTCTTCTACATTGATGCGTGAGGTCTTCCCCTCCGCACCGGTTTCCTAGCTTTGGGCCTGCTGAGGATGACCTCCCTGGCTCAGCCCAGGTGAGCCACAGCAGGAAACTGCTCATGGAGGGAGTGCTTCATTGCACGCTTGTTTGGACACAACAGTAGTGGGTCAGGGTGGTAATTGGAGCACAAAATGTGAACACGCGCTCAGTAAACTGTATGCGCTGTGTGTGAGGCTTGCCTGATCTGACATGAAAACTGCAGAATCCTTTGGGTAGGACTGTATTTCACGTTACTTACTACGTATCAGTTTGAAGATACTATAACTTTTGTCTTTATGGCAGATCCGTGTTAGATGTATGTATATGGGTCTTTGTAGGATGCATATAGAGGTGGAGAACTCTAATGGCTCTGCTGCAGTCGGTGCAGTGTGCTAGAGGTTTCAGTATGCTTTGCAGTCCATTTCAAAATCTTTGGTAAGGCCATCTTCTGGGCTGTGATTTCTATATATGTGTTTATTACATTTATGAATATTTATGCAGTATATGAGATCTGAGAAGTGAACTGTTAAAAAATAATTCAAGGTTGAGTATATATAAGGCAAACAGAGGGAACGTTTTCGCTTGATAAATTTAGTTTGAATTTGCCATTGATCAGAAGTTTAAACTGTTACAGTGATTAGTGTGCCTCTGCTTCCCTGTTATTATAAAATCCATGAAAATAGATAAGTAAAGTGGTACTGGTAGATTAAAACAATCAGAGCTTCCTTTCTGGTCACTAAATCTCAAGCAGAGGTTCTTCTCGAATCACAGCCTGCGTTCTACAGCTGCCTTTTCATTCTTTTTTTTTTTAAGCAACCTATTTCTTTTTTTTTTTTTTGTTAGTCTCTAGATTACAGCTAATAAAACTTAGAGAAATGATTGCCTGTTTCCCCTTGCTTTAACTTAGGTAAATGATTATCTTAAGAAAAGCATTGAACAATGTTTTATGTCCCTTCATGTACCTGAGGTAAGAACTTGTTCTGCTTTGCAAAAACCTAAATCCAGAAAAATTCATGTATTTTCATTCAGTTAAATTAAGCCAGGTTTACTGTCATGTGGAAAAGTCTGGCACTCTCAGTTGCTGGTAGCGTCACAGTCATGAGATGAAAATGAGTGGGAGGAAATCTGATGTAGGAGGGGAGTGTTTGGGGTTAGAACAGCAAACCCCTGGGAAGTGCGTAATAACAATAGCTACCTTTTGTCTGGAGTAAAAAAGTACTTGTGATAAACATGTTGGGTTTGGTTCCATGTACACAAATGTTTCGTGATGAAGCTGAAGAACGTGACTCTCACAGGATTTATGGCTGTATCTAGAAAGCAATACCCTTTAGAAGGATGGGGAAAGCAACTCAAACTTTCTTTTTTCCTGTGGAAAGAAATATCTTTGGTATGAAATGGATTTTATTCTCTTTACCACTGGTGTTAAATCCACTGTATATTCAGTACATGATTCTGCACTTATTTTCTTTGTCATGCAAAGCCTGCTTGCGTGTATATGTTTCTGGAAGAAAAGGAACTTTATATAGCTACAATTTGTTTTCTCATAAATGTTCCTTTTTCTGGCTCTGGATTTAATGGTGTTTTTCTTCCTGTGTTTTATTTATTTATTTATGTGAAGCTCGCAGCTTTTTTTCTCAGTCAAATAGGTTTTCAAATGAGATTTCTCTGAGCTGCTATTTTTCTGTCTGCATTACTTTCCTAATGATTTGTTGTTTGTTTTTTTTTTTTCCCCCTCTAAACCCAGGTTCAACAAATTCTCTATTTCCCAGTCAAATGCCCTCTCAGAACAGAGAGAGATCTGAATCAGGACTCCAGAGCTCTTCCTTTGGAGGTTGAGTTAGAAGCAGCATTTATTCTCTGGCCTTTTGTAAAGATTTACATTTCTTTATTAGATTGAGCAAATCTTGCAAATCTAAACAGCGTTCCTCTGGCTGTGCTTGCACTGTGCCTGATGGAGCACTTCTGAGACCTGGCACGACCCATTCAAAGGCTCCTTGCAAAGGGACCCTGTGAATCCCACCCAGCCTTGTGGCTGGCGACATACGAGATCTCTCTGGTAGGAACTCGGTGACCCTGCAGAATAGGGGCCCCTTGGCCAACAGCTTGCTGGCAACTGAAAACTCTTTCTCAGCTGAGAACTTTTGATGCATTGGGTGCTCAAAGCACTTGTCATATCCCAAACTGCCCCCTTGGGAATCATCTTACCGAGTTGCCCCTGAACTATTTTGGAGCACCCTTTTACAGGATGGTCCTTGGTGGGTTAGGTAGGAAAAAATACTAAGGTAACGTGAAAAAGGGTTTAAACTGATAGTGGTTTGCAATGTCAAGGTTTGTATTTGTCACCTGCTGTGGGGAGAAGGGTCAAGTTTCCCTTGTCTTCACTTTTACATATCTCAAACTACCCCAAACTCAGCACCTTCTGTGGATGTATTTAACAAGGGAGTGGTTTGCTGGCCAGGACTCCCCAGCACTAGGAAACTGGGAAAAAGAGAATATGGTTGCAAAATCGGGAAAGCACACTAGGAGCGTAAAGGTGCATATGATTAAATTACAGGAGTATTTTATATTCCTGTGGATTTCTTTAAGCAAGATAAACAGGTCCCAGTACTGTGTTGATGCAACTGTGTTCACTTTTGGAATTTGTGCAGAATTTGCCATTCTTCAGTGTAGGAGCAGACAATTTTAGATCTATATTTTTTAAACATGTCAGAGGCTTACAGGATGAAATTTTGTATCTGTTTTATCTCATGCACTCAGTCAACTGTAGGGTGTCCCATACATATTTTTCTCT
>VZTV01104291.1:3819-19101 GCA_013400875.1 Anhinga rufa | reverse complement strand
GATTTTCTCAACAGAAAAACACAGCAAACTTCTCACCAACAGTGTCCTCTACGACATCTCCTGCAGACTCCGTTCCCAACTTTTGACCTATCTACAGCATCCAAACAGCAAATATGAAACATGTAGCTCCAAAGGGCACCTGGAAGCTCGGATAGTCCCAAGCCTCTCCCCAAACCATTGTGCTCCTTGGGAAGGCAGCCTGACTTTGGCTGGAAGCACTGTATTATTATAAACTCTCCTGTCTGCTTCATTTACTAGAAGGAGAAGGCCACACAGATGCCTCCCTATCCAAAGGAGTTCTCAACTTCCACTTCATCAACTCATTTACGCCTTTCTCTTTTTTTTTTTTTTTCTCTCCCAGAAACCCCATTCCAACCCCTTGGATCTGCTACAGGACAGAGCTCCTTCAGTTTATACTGGCACAGGTCAGCTCACTCAATATGGTGCAGACATGATGCTACATAATGGGCAAAAGGATGAGCATCATGTAAATGCGTGAGCGATACTGTCAGCACTTCTAAGAAGTTGTACACACAGATCTACTTAGTTAATAATGAGACGTGCACACCTTCTGTGCACCTCACTGAACACACATTTAAACATATGGCTGCTGAGATAGAATATATCCTGCCAGCCTTTTCTCTTAATTAAAGTTATGTGAGTTATGAAATACTTTCTGTTATAATAAGCTCTTATTCCTGTGGAGAAATTTCTATTTGTTTTTATCTCATTTGAGCTTCAGGGTTAATCTTAGTTTAAGAATCTCGCTCGCTGTGATAGCAACCTCATTGCGCTTCGGTCTGATCTGTGTGCGTGGGTATGTGCGCATCCTTTTGTTTCATGCTGAGGCTGGATGCCGCTAGCTGAGTATCCTCTGTGTACTGGTTTGTCCTACAGACATTAGCAATAGGTGTAGGTGACTGTGGAAATGGCACATGAAGGATATTTTCCACATCCAATTTAAGGCCATAAAAACAAAACCAAAGGGGCAGATGCAGAATTTGTATCTTGTTTTGCAAGACAAGGCAAACGTGAGATATTTCACTTTCCGATCTACTGTAAATGGGAATTTAATTCTGGAATCCTTGATACATATTTACTTATTTTGTTATATGACAGCAGCAAGTGATAATTTATTCCAGCATGAAAAGAGGCATTAATAAAGGAGAAAGAATAAAGAGCAAGGTATTTAGATCAAATTAATATACATGAAATAAACCAATAAATCCCCTGGTTTATCCACAAATAAACTTTTTATGTCCTGTATACTTTATGGTGATTCTCATGTCACATCTTACATATGTATTGGACAAATATAGTAGCAATACTGAAATAATTGTTCACATTTATAGGCACTAAAATGAATGTCTGAATTATTTACACAAGTCCATCATCCCTTGGACCTTTGAATCTGCGGTAATTTAGGATAATGGCTCAGCTCTTTCCTCTAGTTCATCCATATAATTTTTTTTGCAATCAGCAAAAGCTCTTCTCTTTCCTCCTTTTTTTTTTTTCAGGATATGTAATGAGTAACATTTTATGGAAAGACAAAAAGCCACCTTTAAATGCTGCCACTACTGGCCACTACTTTCTTTTTCTCAGTTCTTTGAAGGTACTATGGTATTTCTTGCTTTTTATATCTGCTCTCAAACTCTTCTTCCCTTTCCATGAATATTTCTCCTGACTCCCATCTCAGCCTCTCTATTGGCTTTTCCTTTCTCAACTCTAATCCTTGTACTGTCTCTCATGACAATCCATCGCCTACACATATTTGCTTCAGCTCTCTCCTCATTTATTCCATTAGGTTGTAAATGGTTAGTCACCAGGTACTCCTTATATGTTTCAATTCCATGCTAAAATCACATTCATGTAATATTCAGGATGGGAAAAGAAGTCCTGATATGTTGTATGCTGTTGTAAGGGCTCTGTCTTGAAAATATCCTCTCTCATGTAACACGCTCAATCACAAACCACCTGAAATTCTTGTAAAATTCCTCTGGACTTCCATGTGTGCACAGGTGGACCCAGTGCAACATTTTGTCTCTGCTTGTGACATGGAGGGGTGTAAGGGACTTGTGGAGAAAGTTAGCACATGGTAAGAGAATTACATTTACACATTAACAGTTTTGGCAGCCTTTAATCAACACTTCTGACAGCAGAGCAGTTCGGTCTAACGGCTTGTGCTTCGAGGAGCAACAAACTCCGGTGCCTGAAAACCTCAACCCTCCAGTGACCCCATGTTTTGACTGCAGCACTTCCTCTTACCTTGAAATATTGGAGTACAAACTACCTTAAAACTGGGGTGTTATTTACTAAGATTTTTTCTAAAAGAAGACATTTGGGGGCCAAAATGCGAGCTCTTTGTTATACATAAAAAGGGCTCTTTCTGCCTTTATAGAGAGGGTGCAATTCAACGCGTCCATTGTATAACCCCATTTAACCATCAAAAATGTTGCCGAGAACTAAAAGATAAAATATAGATCTACTGTTCATTTTTTCCCCCACTTGATCTTTTGTGTTTGATCATAAATGCACATTGTGAAAAGATGTCTTATACCTCCAAGCTAAACACTGTTTGCTACTCATTAGTGATTTATAAATGATATTTTCTCCCTGGTGACATATCTTTTGATATGATTCTCTAATAATAACATCCACCAATATTAAAATAAGAACATCCCCATGTATTGTGATCACCTTCAACCACATTTCCTCACTAAAATTAAATTTTAGCACACCAACTGATATTGTATGCATATATTTGTCTACCATCATTATAAATCTCCTAAGGGTCTCTATAAAATCATAGTTTTGCCTCTTTGCAGTAATTCTACCTAATGCTCCAAAGCAAGAAACTAATTACATGCTGACTTTTCACTAACTTTGATCTTTCAAAACCCATACTCTGAAGTTTCTATAGGTAATCATATAATTACAATACACTAAGTGGGATGAAATTAGCCATCAACTTTTTTTCTCTAAACAGCATTAACTCTTTTTACAAATAAACATTTAATTTACAAATATTAATCGTTCAGTAGCTTGCTATTTATGATATCCCAATATATGTTTTCATATATAAGATTTCAAAATAAAATTTATTATATTATATGCACTTATATATATGCAATTATATGCACTAATATTTTTAACAAATGTCTTATTCTAACACAAAGAGTTTCAGTGGAAGGGGCTATGCTAAGAATTCTTGAAAAATATGTTTAAGGAAGGCCAAGGATAAACGATAGTGGTGTTAGGAAATTACTGAGATTTCTCAAGGGAATCTTTGAGTCTCTCGAAAAAATGACCTCATTTGTATTTTCCCAATGAATTGGTATGATATTTCCTGTAAGAAAAATTGAAAACAATTGTTGCTTTCAGTTGAACTCTATTGCTATAGAAAAAAAAAACAACCTTGGATTTCCTCTTTGAAAAATATAAGTTTAGCTTACTTTTCTCTTCAAGCATAATTGTAAGAAAGTTTGATTTTTTAAAGAAAACAAGTATCACAGCCGCCTTAGACAACAGAGAAATAACTGTGCAGTTCAATGTTTTTCCCTGTATACTTTCAACCTGCTATTTCAGCTCAGCAGTAAAACCATAAAATCCTCCCATCCAAAATACCGTGGCCTCCTCCCTGCACTTCTCGCACACAAATGAAGACAAATACAAATTCCAACATGCACAAAGACGACATGCCTCTGCCTCTCATCAGGGTCCACACTTATATTTCCTCACATGTAGGTGTCCCACTGACTGCCGCGAGGTCAGGCTTACACCCCAGAGGAGGCAATGAGGAGCAGAATTAACTGTCTTTCATGCCTCCATCCATTTTATACCTTACTGCAAGGAAGAGACTACTCAGCATGAGGAAGGGTGGGAAAACACAGCCCTGTGTGAAAACATCTCTCCTGGATGAACACTTAAAATTAAAGGAGAGCTCTAAGATGATGCCTGGGCACCATCTGTATGCCGGGAGGAGAAGGGGGATGCTATACAGTAAATATTAAATCATGATGACAGTTCCTGATGCGAGTGGTGGCCATAGGGCTGTGCTGTGGGTCAAAGCGGGTGGCTGTTCACTGCAGCCCTGTGCCAGTGGATGCTGCAACACCCAGAGCTTGGTGCTGCTGCACTCACCGGAGCACCAGAGTAAGAGATGCAGCGTTTTGTCCTTTCCCTGCTGTTTCCTGCACCCACTGGCTCCCACGAGCCCAGCCCCAGGGCTGAAATACCTCCTACCCTTGTGCACAGTCTTCCTGGGAGAGTGGGGTGGTCAAAATCACAACTAAGACTTTGGGAGCACTGAAATGTCCCCGCGTGGACGGGGCCGCTGTGCCACACACCGCCTACCCAGGGTGGCTTTGCAGATGACTCAGCAGTGCCGAAAGGAAACATGTTGTTGGTGAAACAGGCCTCTACCTTTACTACATCCCATATGTGCACCTTGTTTGTCTAATAACATTCAAAACCGCAGAAAAATCTGAACACCACATTCACTTTAAAGCTGAATAAACAAAATTTGTTTTGACTTATCATCAATCATGCCATGTGATCACAGGGCATATTGTGTGCAAACGGCAGTTGTTTTATCTGGAGCTTCAACCTTTAAAAAATTCAAAACAGTAAAGTTGTTTATTTGACACTGGTCCTGACCCCCAGACTTTAGCACTGCATTCTGACAAAGTGAAAGAAAGAAAACACATTTTGCTTCTTCACTGCTGTGGCATAAAGGAAACCCGACTTCTCGGGAGACTTTTGACACATTCCTTGCATTTGAAATGTACCAATAGGAACTTTATCTTGTTCTTTTTTTATTTTTCTAGAAACTAGAGGAAGAAAGGCGTTTACATGGTATTGCACATGGTAGCAACTCTCATTATGAGGATCTGCAGACACACAGTATGTGCATTTAGCTTCGGGAATTGCATTACTTAAGAGCCCTGTGGTTAGAAAGATGAATTCGGACAGACAATAAGGAATAACAGTTTGAAAGCCATGCTCATAAGCCGCTTGCACAGATCCAGTTAACAAATCATAGGCTTGCAAATATTTTTTTTTGTGAACTAACTTGAAAACTCATTCCAAACTATTCTTGAAAAAACACCACCTTTTCCCTCCCTTTGTTTCCTCCATCAATAAATGGAAGTTGTGAAGATTACAACATAGTACCTGTACCTCATTTTGTGTTTATGTGTGCATCTATGTCTACCTGGAAGACAGAGAGTGTTATTTTTGTCTTCAAACATCGGGAATGACAGAGCATCTAGAAAGGCTGCAGATCACCAAATCATATGGGGCCGTTAAGTATGGTAATGAAAGTTTCCTTCTTTTTTTAAACCTCTAAAATTAACATCATAATTCTCATCTAAGAATGAAGAGCAATTATACATCAGGAACACCTAAAGCTTTCACTCCATTCTGTACAGGCAGTTTTGTGCTACTTTAATTTCACCATGCTGAGGACAAACTTTCAAATTCATCATACGGCCCTGAAAAAAACCTAGACGCATTCTGCTCTTTGACTCCTGTGGCATAAAGGAACACTGGCTTCTGGAGAGATATTTGACTTACCCCTTCCATATGACAGGGCTGCGGCTAAGGAGAAGGACCAGGACTGATTTCTTCTCCAGACCTCCTATTTTATCTTGGATAAGTCTATTTAATTCTGTTTCCTCACATTTTAAAGATGATAAAAAATAATAATTAACTTCCAAATAAAAATGGTGTGATACTATCTAGTGTAATGTTTTTAAAGTGGTTTGAAGTCCCCAGTTACAGGAATATAAGAGCTCCCATAAATGTTCTCAAGGAAAGGCTTGCTGGGAGAAGTAATGTCTTTTATTAGATCAACTGATATATTTGAAAAAAATGGACCCGCTTTTGCACACATGCAGGTTTGCTGCTTCCGTTTCAGCTCTGAAGAAGAACCTGTATAACCACATCTGTTGGTCTAATAAGAGATATTACGTACAAACCTTACTCTCTTCCAAGTCTGGACCACATAAACCTGTTTCTGCAGCATAAATAATCTGCACTAGGGTCTGTGCAATCTCACAGACTGTCTCTGGGAGCAACCCCTGTTGGACACTGTGGAGGCAGGTGAAGGAGTGCTTATATTGCGTTCAGTGTGGAATAACCGGCTCATCAGTGCTTTCTGCTTCCTATCCCCAGTGAATAGTCTACCCATTTTCTTTCTACTTAATCTTTCCCCTCACTTTTTAAAGTTGCTGCTCACTTGCTTTTCAAATTCTTATGCATGTTTCCTTCTTAGATTTCATTTACCATGGTTTACATGCAGTCCCTGGGGATTAAGCCTTAATGTTAACTGGTTGGCACAAATAACCTCCTGAACTCCCCAGTCTAATCCCACTGATTTGTTTTTGCCTTCCTGCTCTCTCTCTCTTCAGTGCATCAGCCTGTTACTGTATTGACAGCCACAGAAATGCAGTCCATCCACAGCAAGTGTATTGATGGAGCTTCATCCAGCAGGGTAAGGAATTAAGTCACTTATAAAACAGAATAGGGGAAAAAAAGAAAGAAGAAGAAAACAAACCTCATTCCCTCAAGACCAAGAGTCTTAATGTCTTCTTTCCTTCCTTTGTGCTGCCCTTGGGAGGAGGGGGAGAAGTGAGGCTGTGGAAGATGAGTTGTATTTCCACCGTAAGTTGGAAGAAGCTCTATTCAAGATAATGGACACACTGTTGGTGTAAGTTGGGTCAGGATCAGGTCAGACTCACAGAGAGCCTCCATTCCTCCTCCCCACAGATTGGTGTGCAGTTAATAGTGTTTGGATGAATAATTCTAATAAAGATGTGACCTTTAATGCCAATTGGTGGTTTTAATTTTGATTCATAATCAGTCACCTCGATGTGATCCCTTCTCATGTGTGAGCAGCAGTGAGGCCACTGTGCATATTTACACACAAAAAACAAATATGGGCCCAGGGAGGCATCCCATGGGGTGAATGCATATATTGCAGATCTTAAAAAGAGATTTGTACATTACTGGATTCTGAAGTGAATAAAAGTGCATAAATTCCTAGGAATCAAAGATAAGTCAAAGGGAAAAAAAAGCATTCACAAGTAGAAAGCAACCCCCATAGCTCATGAATAGCCTAATTATGAGAGAGCCCCACAGGCAAATGCAAAGTTACCAACACAATTGCCTTTGGAGCTCACAGAGGGGTCAGATGCTACCCTCAGAATATTCTTCTGTAGCACAGCACCTGGGTCCTGTACTTTACAGTGCCATTCAAAAATCACACCAAGGGACAGTCCGAGGAGGTAAGAGCTGACAGAAACTCAACATGGACATTGCTGTAATGCTTGTACATTTGAGAATCAGTTGCCTTTTCTCATTGCGAAGCTTCTCGTGACACAAACGCATTCAAAATTGATGCAACTTCTCTTCCTGAAATTCTCTATTACATCTATAGGTAAAAGGCTCCTTGTGGCCTTCAGCACATGGTAATGGCAAGAGACAGTGTAGATAGCATCATGCGGCAGAAAGATTTTGTGACGCTGGAGGTGCCACCTTCCTGCCAAGACACAAACCCCTCGTTTTCTCAGTTTTGTGAAATCAGAAACAAGTTTTCTCTGCCACCCATCGTGTAGCAGAAAGCACTCATTCATCCTGGAGTTAAAAGTATGCTTGGAACTGGAATGGCAGTTTCCTTTCTTGGCCAAATAGGTTGCAGCAAAATTTGCAACATGCTCCTAAACTGCCCGGAGTCAACGATATGCAAGAAATGGCCCCAGAAGTGAAGGGTACTGAGGAAAGGTGCTCAGACTTAGAGACTTCGGCTCAGAAGGAAAGGGGCAAGAAATAAGCTTTGCCTGTCATCCACGGACCTCAACTTTCTTTTCAAATACAATCTGATCTGATAAAGGCTGCTCCTTGCCTTCCTCATTTGCTCCAGCCAGCGTGAATTTTGCTCTCACTCCCAATCCTATCTCCTCTTCAACCTCCCTTTCCACAGGCTCTTATAATACCAGTTTGCTTTGGGAAATTTGGTCCTTGTTTTACTTCCATGGCTGCACCAACCAACCTATGACCATCTGGCTCTGCTGATAAGACTAGGCAGAGTAAATATGACTGTATGAAGAGTTTGGCTGTTTTATACTGCTCCTCTCTTTATAGAAATGCCCTTCATAACCTGAGCGCTAAAGTCATTATGCTCGTCTCCAGATCACTTAACAGGGCTCATCTCTTTTACAATGCTAAGAAGTACCACCTGCTAATTAAAGGTACAATATGGTCTCTTTAAATCCTTCTCATTTAATATCACATGTATATGCATGTGCTTAAAGGATATACGCACCCTTGCATTTTTGCATATTTCTACCTCTTTTTAGATACTGCTTTCTGCTGAGACTATGAATGTCTAATTGATGCCCTGCACTACATTAACGAATGCAAGGAAAGGAGAGAAATCCTGTCTGTACCTGTGTCCTTTGCATGTTTGTGTGTACAGGGACGTCTCCAACGCAGGGGTGGATAGAGATCAGAGGTGCTTTTTGATCTGCCTCAATTGTATATCATGTACCAATCAGTGGTCTGAGCCTGCTTCAAGGGGCTCTAACTTCTTGTAGCTAAATACACCCGAGATTACAAAAAGCTAACTGCTCAGTTCATCCTTATCGTGCTCGGGGGGGGGGCAAGGCAGGAGCATGCTGACATTATTCCATGATCAGTGAAAATGCACAGGGCTGTCCCGGGATCCAGTGCAGTGCTGCTGGTTGTGTCTTTTGTGTACCACAGTAGAAATGTCGTTCTGGATTAGCGGTTCATTAGGAGGAGTTCAGGACGGGAGGATGTGAAAAGGCAGAAGAAAAACCTTATCAGTTGAAAATGGAGCTTGCTAAGCTTATGGAGCTTGCTAAGCTTATGTAATGCATTTTTCTGCAGTAGCAGACTGGAGATCTCTGCTCCATGGTCCTAGAATTCCTAAACATAAGTATAAAGTTATCTCTTTATTTTTACTTAATAAAGAAGACTCATTTATCCTATTAGACTATAGCCTGTTTTCCTATTTGCTGTGTCGAGATCCAGGAACATCATATCATTTTGAAATAGGCAGTTTAATCGGATTCAGAATTCATTTCTCTCAGACAGAATCTAGACTGAGTCAGTATATGTGGTTTTAACTAAAATAATATTTTGTTAGACTCTAATACGATGTTAATACCCATATGAGACAGGGTAATACCATTCAGTGTTCATCTTAATTAACTAACATTAACTATCATTAGACTTTTATATGGTACAATGCACATTACTCCATAACTTCAACACAGATCACATACAGCTAGATTATAATGCATAATATCAATCATGGTTTTCTCCAGGCTTTCTTAGCACCTAGCTTTGATTTTAAAAGTTAAGGTCAATGTTAAGTGTTACACTTCAGCTGAAAAAGTTAAAATCAATGTTAATTAACAATGTTAATTAAATGTTAATCAGTTAAATGAAAGCATTTTTCATCCATTTCCCCGATAAATTGTGGTCAGGTAATCTTGCATACATTGTTTCAGATGTCATATGAATATGTCATCACCCTTGGGATGACTAGGAGAGAAGTCCAAGACAACCATTCTTGCAGAGATAAAACAAATTGCTTATCTCAGTACAAAGGCAACTAAATTGCACTGGAAATCCAGACTCATGAATAGGAAATTAAAGGCACAGCAAGACAATACCACCATTGCCAGCCTCAATGGTGACCACAGGGGTATCCTAAATCTGAGGAGTTAGAAGCTTTTGGGTGCCTGTGAGCCTTCGGCTCCTCACCCAGCCATGTGGCAATGGAGCCCCTGTGCCCGACTGCGTCAGAGGCAAGAACTGCTAGGGTAATCCTCGTGTGCACCGAGGACATGCTTGCCTGCATCAGCAGCCACACACAGATCAGACATGGGCATCAGAGACTGCGCTGCTCCAGTGAGTTTATATGGCAGGGCAGGGCAATGAGGAAAACCTCTTCAGCTCACCCAGGACCCTGGGTGGGTCATGGGAGCTGAGCCAGGGCGGCTGCTGCTGCTTGCTCCAGGGACCTGCACTAGCTGGGCAGCAGCAGCTTTGGTAGGATGGCAAACCTGGGTTTCAGCCTCATCGCTGACTCCTGTGGTGCTGAGCTGCAACACGGCGTAAAGGATCCTACCCACCGTCAGTGCCAGAAATGGTCCACCGTCACCTAAACACCAGTAGAGTTTAAGACACACTTGATTACATCCAGGGAAAAAGCTAGTAAGAAGTAACCCATGTCCCACAGAGCTGACAACATAACAGGAAGGGACAGATGAAAGAAGTGCTATTAGGACCATTTAAAAGCAATGGGTACACCCAACTGGGATGGCTGGCCCAAAATATAAAGAAAAAAATCTTGTAGTTTAACCATAAGTCACACTTCAGGCACATCTACCTGCTCAGGTCTGGAGCCTGGCACACACCCTCCATCACACTGGCATCTCCGAGTAGTGCTTGTTAGCATGCCTATAAATCACCCATTTGCCGCTTGTTATAAAGACGAGTCCTTTTCTCTCAATCTAGTCGTAAATCTAACTGTCAAATTTCTAGAGCACTTGACGTCTACACATTAAACAATAATGTAGATAACGAATAATAGCAATTTGCTTTGTCTGTGTTCTAGAATTCTCCTTGTGTTTCTGGGGGGTGGGCATTCATTTTCTTGTGTTGTAACTACGTGCAGTGATTGCCTCCTGGGAAAACAGGGATGTGGGGTTAGTTTAGTAAAGAAACAGTTAAGTTTTTGTGACCGCAGGTCTAGTCTTCAATACTGTGGAATTCAAAACTGCATGAGGAAACTATGGACCAAAGTGGATGGGCATGGGTAGCCCTAAATTCTCCCAACCCAATAGCAGCATCTTTTATGTTAGTTATTCTAAAATATTAGATGAATACTTGAAGTATACAGAATACTTGAAGTATATAACTGCCATATCATGAGTTTATCATGTGAGCAGGCAGAGTCTAGTACACACTCCTAAAGCTCACAATAGTTTTCATTCAAGTTCAAAAATACTGTATATAGTATTGTACCTGGTGTATATATATACACATATATATATTTATACAGTGTGTATATATAAATATGCACTATTGTATATAATGTATATGTATTACAGACTGGGAAATTTTAAGCAAGACACAGTTCTTCAAATGCCTTAAAGATATTGCTTACAATTAATTGGATTTGAAATTTATGCTCCAGCTGGATTTCAGTCAAACCCACAGTTCCTTGCATGTTACTGAGATGATTCTTTTGGCTGAGAACTAGGGATCTACCCTGCCATGTAGAAAATCTATTTAAAAAATAAAATAATAAAACAGTGACATAATTGACTGTGGATATCAGCATTTTGCATGGCAATAGAAATAAATATTTAAAGTGTGGTTCCACTCTGAAAAAGGTCGATAGAAATATATTGTGCCCTCCTCATCAGACCTGTCTGGCCATGTGTTCAAGGAGACAACTCCTGTCTCTGCTGACCAAGTATTATCCCTTCCCTTGTCTTTTCCTTCAATTAGTACTGAAGAGAAAATGCAAGTAAAGAAGATTAGCACTTCTACAATTCCCCTGTGGGTGATGGCTCTCTGGTAAGTCCATCTCGGTGGTTCAGTTCGGCCTGATGTGAACACCAAGCGAAACTTTGGCCCTGCCTCTTCTCTGTGCTGGCCATTGGAAATGCTCAGCCACAAGACAAAAAGAGGGCTATGTTGTACCTCTGAAGAGCTTTGTATTGTCAGATTTCTTTACAGGACCTCTTTGGCACAGAGACCCAAATCTCCCTACAAAGGGGATTTTAGGTGCCTACAGTTGCACAGCAGAACCTACAATGCTGAAGTTAGGTCTCTGGTCCCTTTTATATCCATCAGGCATGAGCTCAACAGATGCCAGCAATTAGCCAATTAACAGGAATTGTCTAAATCTCAACACTTTCAGGAAGACAGGCAACTTCATTTGGATTGCAAAGTGAGCTTTACTCAGGAACCACAGCCCTGAAGTGAAACGTTCAAGCCCTTCCTTTCAAGATGGGAAAAGAGGACAAACATTAATTCCTTCCACACCCTTCCTTCCTCCCTCAAAATTTATATGAGATATGGTTAAAGCCCTGATATTTTTCCTGGTAGGTTAGTGGCTAGAACCATGCCCTCAACATGAATCACCCCATATAGGTGAATCCACAGATCTCTAAGAGCATGTCCCACCTTTCATCATAAATATTGCTTTAAAGTGTACAGGCTTCCTCTCTTCTATTGCAATGACCATCTTTTCATGACCATCTTTTCATCTTTTTCATTGGTAAAGCTTGGGGTCAGCGAAGGCAAGGAAGATTTGAACACCAGAATAAGCATGAAACCAGGCTATGACAGTCATGTCTCCCACTGGTATGAGGTAGACTTCTACTCCAGTCCATGTTCTGCTAAGTATCTCATTGGTTTCGGTTATGTTTTCAAGAGAGCAGATGATCTTCACAACATAGCAGTGGAACTAGAGTTTAAGGTTTAGATTTGTGTTCATCTTGGTTCTCTTTCTGTGCTTTACAGTTATTCAATTAACTCTAGCAAGAGCTTCACAAGATTAAAGTCCTCTGTAATTCCAGAAGTCTTCTACGATGCCAGCAGATAATCTCCTGGGAGTAGGAGATAAAGATTCAGCTCTATAATAAATTAAAGCTGAAAACAGTCAAAGTGTTTTGACGGACATGGCTATGATCATTATCTCCCTTCCCTTTACCTGTCTCCATCTGCCATGGTCTGAAAATTCATACTTGCTCCACGGGCCAGATGAGCAGAAGAAATGTGACTTGTGGAAACCAGCAGGGCTTGGCACAAGACACATGCTGGACTGCCAAACGCTGTGAAAACTGACAACTTCTGGGTATGCCAAACTTTAAGAGGCTTAATGTAGTCTCCTCTGAATTTCAGTGCTTCTACTGTTAAGCAACAGCTGATTGGGATCTTCGAGAATAAAGTGTTGGACTAAGTGATGAAAGAGGCAGGTAAGAGTGTAAATCCTGGCTGAATTCACTGTTTTGCAAGCTTAGCAAAAAAATTTCCACTTTCTCCTCCCCATCTGTCTAGTGTCAAGAGATAGACCACTCCTTTCTCTCCCCACTTCTCTACCTTGGACACAATGCCACCTTCCTCTATGACTCTGAGAGGCAGGAGATGTCTCTGTGCTCACCCCTCCCATTCCTAAATGCTGAAGCTACCAAATAGGCTATTCCCTTAGTCATGTGTCTAATGGGTAGTGCGGGGAATGACCCTGGGATGTTTTCCCTTTTCTCTAACTAAGGAAACTATCTGAGGGAGAGCACAGTTCCTAGCAGGCTGGAGAGTTTGTTCCATGCTTCTTCTGCTGAATAAGATCATCCTGGGAAAAGATCTTTGGCAGGCTCCACCTAGGACAAAGACAGCAGCAGAGCCATCGTTCCTGCGTGATCATAGAAGAATGTGTCTGAAAACCTCGAACATGTATGAAAAAAACCCTAGAATGGCTTTAATGTAACAGCTGAACATGAATAATTAGCGAACCATCATGGAAGAATGTAAGAAAGTATTTATAACCCATATAATTATTTCTAAGCAGCAGACACATGACTGAACCCTAGGAGGTACAAAACAAGAGGTACAAACTTACGCAACAGCTACAGTGTTGTTGAAACCAAACGACAGCTCAGGAAATGCCAGAGCACTTCTGCCCTGGGAATTTCACAATCATGGAGAGAGACTCCTGGCCGAAAAGAGCAGCAGTGTTGATGGTGGGAGAGGTAAAGTTCACCCACGCTAAAGGCCAGCATGACCCCGGGGCTCTGCATAAGTCAAATTTGTTTAAGTTTAGTTTGATAAGAAAGCCTTGTTTTTAGCAACATTGTCTGTGTGATTGTTATTTGACATCCACAGCCTTTCTGTCACATTACTTCAGCGCTGTCTCCCAGTCACATCCTGCCCAATAGCACGAGTGCAAAAAAAAACCATTAATGGCACTGCTTTGGGCACAAACACAGGTTTTTTTTGTGCAAAATATAAGCTTCATTTATAATGCTAAAACCCATTTACCTTGGTTATGCCATCAGGCCTGAAGCAGATTTCATGAGACACATGAGAATTGGGCACACCCCCCCTTGTCAATGCAAGCCATCCCCATTTGGGTGAAGATAGGTAAGCAAAGCCATGGCACCTCTGACTCGTCACCCTCCTCAGCTGGGTGTGAGAGACAGAATCACAGAACGGTGGGGGCTGGAAGGGACCTCGAGAGATCCCCTCGTGCAGCCCCCTGCGTGAGCAGCACCCCCAGAGCAGGGGCACAGGACCGCGTCCAGGCGGGGTGTGAATGGCTCCAGGGAAGGAGACTCCACAGCCTCTCTGGGCAGCCTGGGCCGCTGCTCGGGCACCCGCACAGCAAAGGGGTTTTGCCTCAGGTTTCAGTGGAACTTCCCGTGTTCCAGCTTGTGCCCGGTGCCCCTTGTCCTGTCGTCGGGCACCGCTGAGAAGAGCCCAGTCCCACCCTCCTGACACCCGCCCTTCAGATACTGATAAGCACTGAGGAGATCCCCCTCAGCCTTCTCTTCCCCAGGCTGAACAAGCTCAGACACATCCACTGGATGTGGATGTGGACACATCCACTCTGGGACACCAGCACGAGGGTTGCAGCTCCACCCAGCCTTTCAGGACGGTTTCTCATTCCCAACCACCAAGTGCGTGGGAACTGGAGCAGAATTTTGTTTTGGGAAGAAAATAGGGGTGAGAAGAAACAGGAGTGGTATTTTTTAAATAGCTTTGCTACCCAGACATCCGAAGCTGGAGAGGTAGGGAACAGGCAAGCAAAACAGCTTTTGGGGTTGAAATGAAGGCATCAGTCAAGGGCCCACGTGGGGATAATGCAGCAGGGAGATAGGAAGCCAAAGGAAGAAAAGACTTGGGTTTGGATCCTCGTTTTTTGATGTGCTTGTTCCAGGATTCCTTTGGTACTTGATGAAGAGTATTTTTAAAATAGAGCAGGTCATGCTGCCTGTATATTTGGGAGATATTCAGTGCTTTAATGGCTAAAGGACAAATTAAAAGGAAAGGCTGTCCAGGATGAGATCTTGAGGGGTGGGAATAGGGGAGCTGGCAGGTGGGGTGAAGAGGGCTCACCCCTTCACAGCCCTGCTTCATTCCTCTCAAAACTGAGGGGACACATAAGGATGTGTTAAAATTGTTAATTCTTTCTTACTGCATTGAAAAATCTCCATCCTATACTCAAAGCTTTCCTTTTTT
>VZTV01104276.1:0-10031 GCA_013400875.1 Anhinga rufa | reverse complement strand
AGAACTGTTTTGAATGGGTCAGAGCAAAAGCCTTGCTGGGTCACATCCCTGACAAAGACCAGCAGCAAGTGTTTTAAGAAAGAACAGAATAAGTTCAGAGCAGTCCCATACCTCCCTTCAAAGTCTGGCAATCATAGGCAGACTGCAGTTAGATCATTGCATTTTATTGTTATAAGTGAACCTGTATTTTGTGAACCATCTCGTAAAGACAAAGAAATGGACAAGGCCAAAGCTTTGGTGACTTTTTATCACCTCCTGGTGTTGCCTTCTGTAAGCATCAGAGGAAATGCCATCATCCAGCTGGGGCATTGCGGAGAAGGTGGGAGAGCTTGAGAACCTCACTTGCGGGGTGGTTGCAACACATGATTTGTAGATGGGAAGCCTGGGTTCCACTGGCAGCACCACCTTCGACTGAAGCAAGTCGCTTCATATCTCTTGGCCTTGATTTACCCCTGTAAAATGAGTTTAAGAGACTACTTCATGAAGTAGTCTCAATTAATTAGCATTTGTAAAACTGCTCTGAGATTCCCAGATGAAAGGCTGGCCTGGAATGGCAAATTGCTAATGATAATTAATAGTTATTCATGATCTCTTTACAGAATTCCAAATTATTTTCTGAGGGGAAGAAAGTAAGGATAGAGGCTCTCAAGACAGAGATCGCTAAAAACCCCACGACAGCTATACCTCCCTGCCTGCCCCGCCTCCTTCCCCAGCATTAATAGGAAGAACTGACACCTCTTATGAGCAGAGGAACTGGAAGGTAATAAAGGCCCCAGGTGCTCTTGTATTCACTACACGTTCTTCCTCTGGCATGCAATGTAGCTGGGGAAGGGTTGAAAGGGGGAGTGAGACAGCAGGAGTGGATGAACAGGGGTGTTACATTTCTCTCTCAAATGGATGCAAAGGCAGCCCTAATTAAACAGATGTTCTTAATAATACTCTGACAACTGTCCCTGCTTTAATTTGCTTTAGAGTAAAGATTAATATAACAATGCAACAATACTTTACAAGTGGAGAAAAGGGAGCTGAGCTAATAAAAGGCAGTAGCTTACATGGTATATTATGGCTTTTCTTTCTGCTTGTCTAGTGAGTATTTACCTCCTCTGGGAGCAGTTTTCATATTTATTTGATCACTCCTCCAAGCTAAAGCTGACTTTGTGGTACATTGCAATAGGATTAATGCCAGGGCCAAGAGGTGTGCTGGGTGCACAGACACATCAGGGGTCTCCATGGTGATTCTCCAGCCGGAGGAAAGATCCCAGTGGCGCTGAAGTTAGCAGCGCTATTAACCACAAGCTCTGGTAGCAGAGAATGAATTCCAGGCTCATGTAACAGGAAACTTCTGAAGGAGTGGCAGGCGAGCCACAGAAGATAGGATACTGCTTTCAAGCTGATCCTCGGACCAAAGAAGGAGTTTCTCTGTGCTGCATAATCGCAGTGTCACAGGCTGACATGAAAAGAGCAGAAAGAGAGCCCAGGCAAGCAGGCCACAGAGAAGACCACTCCTGAACTCATGGGAAGGAGTCAGGGCTTCTGTGCAGCTACTCTCATCTCACATGTGCATGCTGGATTAGTTTAAAATGAGAACGGCTGCACTTTTGCACCTACTTTCCTTTATGCAGGAGGCCAATAGCCACAAGATAGGACTGTCACATCGCCTCTTCTGATCATCCTGAGTAGGAACTCCTGCCCTTGTGGATACGGAGCAACCCAATCTCCAACATCACATCTTAGCCTTAACACACAGTGTGACGTAATCATGGAGCATGATATTAAACATATACTCCCAAGTTGCTCTTCACTTTGATTATAACTCTGGGTAGGCTTGTTAAATAATAAAACAGTCCTTGGCTGAGCAATATTCACTTTTTTCCAGTTTGAATTTCACAGAATTTAGCAGCCAGAAAGAAAGCAAGCTCTCTCAAGTAGGAGAGGTCTCTCTAGTATCCATAGGTGAGTCTGTACCGTTTTTTGGTTCAGGTCATTCAAAAAGGGACCTTTCCACAAACAGCAACAGACTACAAATCTTCGCTTTTGAAAATAAATTAATGCCTGAATATGATGCTTCATATCTAACAATACAGCATCTTCTAATATCATGTATGGGCCAACAGATGAGCCCTAAGAAAAGAGAGGGAGAGCACTCCTGGATGAATTGTCATCCATATCCAGGCGCTCCTCAGCACGACAGGTTATTATGAGGGACTGTGGTTTCGCTACCCTGTGCCTGAACCGAAATAGCCTGCAGGAATGATTTGGCACCTCTGCAAATAATGTCTGTCCCTGCTGCGTGTGCTCTTCGATGTCACCTGCTTTTTCAAGCTGTTTTCCTCTGTCTGAAAGGCACCCTGCTTGCAGATCTCTTCCTGGCAGCTTTATGCTGGGCATAGCCTGGGGTGGGGCTTAGCTTGAGTTTAGCTGTGACCCTGGGCTACAGCTCTGCATCTCCCAAATCGTACATAAGCAAACGCACGCAAAAGTCAGTGTGTGTCACAGAGCTTGACTCTGACACTTTGTCCCTTAGTTTGCCAAGTGGATGTACAAATTATCTCGTTCCAGCAAGAAACAAACACTAAATGGGAAACAGCTGGCTTATGGATCACCTCATTAAATTTTCCACCTCAAATCTCTTCCTTCCAACAGCTAGGAGAATAATTGTGCTAAACACTGGAGGCATTGGGACCACGCGTGTGCTGTCTGGCAGAATGAGAAGCTGAGAGAGGAGGAGAGACAGAGAGGGGCAGAAGCAGAGAAGCAAGGAAGATATCAAGGGAGCAGAGACACAAGGTGAAGTGGGAGAAGGAGAAAAGGAAGGATCTATGACAATGGAAAGAAGGAAGGAAGAAAAAGACTAACCCCATGGAATATGAGTTACCTACCAGTCAACTATTCTTTAAATATTTTAAAGCTCTATTTGTTATGCAATTTGTGAAGCTGTTTACGATAATGAAGCCCTTAGACAATAAGGGGGAAAGCTAAAGAAAAGAGCAGAACCTGGCAGCTACGTACATTGCCCTTTGTTGGAATTAATGAGGCTTGTTTACTTTCTGGCTTTTTACAGCTTTCTGAAATGTCAGATGCCACCCAGACTATCTTGACAAAAGCACATAATCACCCCCACCCCACCCCCACCCCCTATACCTGGGTGTTTTCATCCCTCTCCTGACTTTTCACTCCAAGCCTCTATCCACTGATGGACCTTTGAATGTAGTCTCAAAACATTTTTCACACTGGGGACTGCAGTTCTCACAAATGGACTCAGGGGTAACACGTCATTACAGCTGTAGCATTCCTGGAGTTGTTACGCTTAATGGAGTGAGCAGCACACAAACAATCACCATAGCTGAAATGAGTGTGTACAGGAGAAAGCTCTTCAGATCTTCGCAGCTAAGGGATTCCCTTGGTCTCTGCTCTCAAGAAGGGACAAAGTTTTGCATGTCTGCTGGAATTGCCATGGCTAAATTGATGGATGCTCCAGGCTTGGACTGACTGACCTGATCTTGTTCTTGACAATTATGTTGCATTGCTCTGGGCTCCCCGTTCATCCAAGAACTATCCCCATCACTCCCCGCCAGCAGCATCTTTCTGCTGCTACTCCAGTTGCCCCATTCTTTCGTACCCTTCTGTCTCGACTCAGCTCTAGTGTCCTGGGTACGGTGACAAAGAGGAGCTTGTCAAGCAACCATCCTAAGCCCATATGCCCCAGGCACACCTCAGCCCTGGTGACAGAACAAGAATTAATACAGCGTTGCAAGGGCAGGCTGAATTACTCAGTTGCCCCATAAATCAGTTGGCTGGAGTGGTCTCTGCACAGCAACAACACTGGCCATTGCTCATTATTCTTCTCCTTGCCAGGGCTGCCAAAAAGGGTCTCAAATGTTAATGACAGAAAGTCAATGCCCCTTCCCATTCACATATGCTTTGTTTTCTGCTTCCAGTCATCCCTCTCTATTGCTGCAGCTAGGCTGAGTGAAAGCTTGCAGAAACACAGGCCCTGGGGATGGCTGAATCATGGCCTTCCGCACTCACCACTAGCCCAGACCTCTCAGTCAACGCTGGGAATAGATTTCTGCTCTCTGTGCTGGGCTCAGCCTTTCAGCCCTGTGCGCTTACCATGGCCTCAGTGGGTAGGAAGGCCCCAACTAGCTCCTTATCCCTTTTCTCACCAACCATTTTAACGCTCTAACTCCTATTTCCATCCAGATATTTGTCATATTTCTCTATGTGGGCTGACTCATTTAATACATCTTCTCCTGCTTGCGCCCTGTCAGGGGTATGGTGGCCCTTAGTACAAATGCACTCAGCTCCACAGGGACCTCATCCTGTCAGCCTGCTCTGTCCCTGTGAGCTGTGATGCTCAGAGTGCCCTGGCAACACCCCCAGCCTGCGCCGCGGCACGTTACATATGAAATGAGGTTTCACGTTAACAACCTGGGTTAGTATTCCAGCAGAGAAAAAGCATGTACAAACCTGCTGTATGTCCCTCCCTTTTCAGGGCACAGGTAAGCCTCATCAACTAATGGAAAGCTCTGAAAATACGCAGCCATAGCGCTCTAACTCTACTAAAGTCTACTCTACTCTACAGCAGATACATCCCTGACTATGACTGTTGACTGGTAATGAATAGTTATGTCTCTAGGTTATTCAAGGGCCTCAGAGAGTTTTACGGGGAGAAATAAATCCAGTTCTTTTAATTCCAGAAAGACCTCCCCAGATACACACTGCTGTACTGGGCTGTTTCTCTTATATTGTCTATGCTGTCCATATGCAAGTCCCTTCCAGCACCTCCAGGTATGGGATTACAATGGAGATTGTGAAATTCACTCAACATCTTTAAATTATATTGAGTTACTGCAGGGTCTTACAGAGTTGGTTCTAACTCAACATTATTCAATTAGTCCATTTTGCTGATTACCACCTGGGTCACTGTTGTCAGGGTTACAGCTGGCTCAGTATTCACCCATAGATCATATTTGAAAATACACCTGGGGATAAGGGGATATTAAAAAATAGCAGACCTTCAGTGTAACATGATTTCAAGACATTCCCGTGGCTGCTTTACTGATCCTAGACTAAAGTTCAGTTCATTAATTTTGTCCATCCCAAGTAAAGTAAAAATAAAAATATGTTTTCATGTGATCTCTGCACTGACAGTGGATGTGTGATGCAGAGGAGGGTGGCCTGGATAACTTCACCTGTCATACAGTGTGCGTATTATGCACTGGTGCTCACACAGATCTAATGATTTCAAGGGATTGTGTCTGTTTGTGCAAGACAGACAACGTCAGAGGGCTTGTGAGACTTTGTGGAAATATAAGATCCTGAGTGCATATGGATGAAAGTGACCGTGCTTGTGCTATGACTGTGTGTCACGAGAAAGAAAGGAAAGTAGGAATATCTGCATTTTGGATGTTACTGCTTGTGAACTTGGGATTGTGTATCTGGCTGCAAGAAAGCATGTGCCCACAACAGCCTGTGTGTTGGAGAGTTTTAACCTGCTTGATTCTGTTTACAAGATTGTAAAAAAACATGCAAGTGCAAAGAGATGGGACAAGAGAGAGGGTGAATTGGCTCATATGAATTTGGGGTTGTGTGATTGCACGCCCAGGTGTCACACACAGTGTGTGTGTGACTGTGCATTTGCTAAGTAGCAGCTAAAGGAGGTCAGTTTGGGACAAATCAGTTGCAAAAATGGGATCATCGGGAGGCCAGAGCTTCAAGTGACAAGGGCACTGACATCACTTGTGATTCAAGCCCAAATAAGCCCGTGTCATAGAAGTACAAAGGGTTTGCAGCTGAGCCCTGGCTTGCATTACTCTCCAGCCTGTGGTCACAGGGAGTGGGCGCAGCAGTCGTGTGAGCACTGAGTGTGTTATACTCCAGAGACAGAGTGAACTTCCAGACAAGTCATTTGTTTTCTAAAAAGGTTAAATCCTTATTTCCGCTGAGATGTACCACTGGCCCAAAGTTCCCAAGGTCTAAGCAAAGCCATCGGTCACAGTCAGCTGGGCCTGGACTGCAGGAAAGAAGCAGTCCATATCTTTTAGAGACAAGTAGGTACATAGGGACAAACTGCTGACCTGGTAGGCAATTGCTCTAAACAAATGCATAATGGAAAGATGTAAACTGGCCCCTATTTCATTTTCAAGGAGAGGACAAGCCAGCTATTTACTGCCCTAAGAGAGAACCTCCTTCTTTGCTGTCTGTAGATGCATGAGCCAAAGACCATAATCTGAGAATAATAAATGCAGGAATAATAAATGCAAATTAGGTGGAATATCCCCAAGCATTCAGTGCTGTCTGACTGTGTTTTGGAACTGATTTACCCTATAACAGAACTGGACAAACACTGAGCATGTGTGAACTATCCCATTAATTAATTGCTCTTGTATCCTTCCCTGGCTGTTCGGGGAAGCTTACACCCCAGATGAAGTTGGTCCTGTGCATTTCATGTAGAGGGTCAAGATAAAATTCCAACTCATATGAAAGTTCAGCCTTTGCATTGTGACTGGTGCCACCAGGTACCAGCCCAGGGCATAAATGAGCATGACCTGTAGTCAGCACTCCAGTAGTCAACAACACTTTGAGGAGGAATCTCAAGGATGTGCCCCAGCAGGGCTGTAGATGGGGTGATACAGATAGCTACGCCAGCTTCTGGGAACCTGTCTGCAAATGGATAATCCAGTTTCCCAACTGCTCTGTGCCACAGAAGTAGCATAAATTGCTAGGGCATGGCCCAGAGCTTAGCCCAGTTTCTATGTGATTTCTCTCCTATACAAAAACTCAAATCACTTTATCCACCACTGAAATGCAGCGAATTCCACCTTGGGTGGAATATGACAGCTATTTAAGGATGATGCTACAGAGTCTGAGATAGGAAGTGAAAGGAACTGTAACTCGTGCAAATCCAAGGGGAATACAGATAAGAAGAATATTAGTCTGCAAATGGGAAGGCGTCCCAGATCACTAGTACTCAGACATTCGGTTTTATATCCAACCAAACAGCAGTGACTGATACCACCCTCTGTGACCATACTCCTTTGCCAAGGACCTGATTAGAGGTACTTAATACACTGATGTTTTTGTTGAACAATACTCTTTCTAGCAGTACAATAGCATTTTTTTGGAGAAGTCCCACCCTAAATACTGATCAAACTCAACCTGCTTAGCTTGATAACAGCAGCTCCTTTAAAAATCTGTCTCACGCACCGATTTTGCCTTTTTCTATCCTCTGTCATCAGCTCATCAGTAAACAGCTAAACAGAAACTTGATTAAAAATGTGAAAAAAGAAGATTTTCTCCTCTCCAGGAAGATTTAATGCAGAGCTGTTTTAAGCTCCTTCCCACAACAGGTTTTCACAACTTGTTGCTTGAAATCACTCATGCAGAAGGCTGTCTATATAACTCAAGCTGTGCTGCCCAGTCCAATTTCTGTTCCTCCCACTAATTCATCAACTTATCTCAGCATTCCAGCATCTTTTCAAAGGTTTTAATACTTGGCAAAGATTTATGCAGAGGTGACTCACGGTCAAATGTCAACAAGCAATTTACAAGCAACATTTCAAAGAGATTCTTGGAGGAGGCAGAGATCTCAGCTTATGGCAGGAGTGTTTGATTACTACCCTCTCAACATAGCCCCTTCAAACCAAAAGACAATTACCAGATGTAGAACTGAAAACAGAATAGCTCAAGAGTGATTGGAATCAGCAAAAATCTACCGGTGACAAAAATCTGTACAAACGTAGACTTAGAGAACTAATCCCTCTCTCTGCGTGCACAAATATCCTCTGAGGAGGCCACCTAATGCGTTTATTTTGTTTTTTTTTTTCACTACTGCTGCCAAAGCCTCTTTACTTGCTGTTCTGACCATGTATGACTAATGTACAGCATCTTTGGGAGCCTTCAGGACTGTCTTTATCAGATCCCTGTACCAAACATGCTCTATCCGACCACCGAATTTAATGAAACTTGCTGAAATGAAATATTTTTGAGACCAGCATTCTAAGGGTTGACAATGTCTTGATAATGATAAAAGAAATCATGTACATATTGGGTTTTCTCTTCTCCTTTGAAATGTAATCCTGGGGCTGTGTGTAAAGAAGTAATTGTATTTGAAAAAGAGAAATGGGACCGTGTAGAGTCAAGCTTTGAGAAGCTCTCAGCACAGGCAGAGAGGATTTGAATTGGAGAAGGATTGACAGTGAGAGACAGAAGACAAATGGGGAACTGGAGAAAAAGTCGCATAGGTCACTGGAATAGCATCACAGGCAGGGGGATGAAAAAAGAGAATGAGAAAAAAAACATATTAGAGAGATGTATGCATTCACCTATGTAAACGTATTTCTGCATATTTACCTACCAACACTTTGTCTTGTTCTTATATGCCCATCTGTCCCTATGACCAAAGTGCTTCCCGACTCTTACCCTTCTAACCTTCTGCTCCTTTCTCTCTACACCTTCCTCTCTTTCTAAACTTGCTCTTCCAGTGCATCTCTGCTTCCACCGAAAAGTGTTTCTCCCTCCTCTCATCCATTCAATCCAACATGAGCCACGTTTAAAGCTATCTGAACACAATGAAATTCCAGGTCCCTGGTACATATATAATCACTTATTTTCATGTAATCTCAGGATTATTCATTTCAAAGGGAGGGAAGTAAATTTAATGAATTTTCATAAATGCTGATATTTTTAAAATAAATGAATGGGGTGCAACAGGACTTTATTAAAATACAAAGAGATTAGCAAGGTCTCATTCCCTTCAATTATTAACAATGTACTTGTTCTCCAGGAAAGTACCCATGAAAATTTAAAACAGATGAAAATGGTTGTTCACTTAAAACTGCTAAGTTAATCTGTGAGAACTGTTTTATTCAAAAGCATTAAATGAATACGGAGAAGTTTGATATGCGATAATCCATCACTCATGTGGCACAAACATGGAGATCGATAAAATGCTGTGTCAAGAGGAGAGGTGAACATGGCATCTTTGGAGGATTTCTGCACAGAAGGCTTGTTTCAATTCATGGGACGTCCAAAATCAATATTAAGTCATAGATTTTACAAACTGGATGCCTTTTTGTTTTTTTTTTCATTTATAACTCTGTAGTCTCAGCCCACATTCGGAGGCTGAAATGGCATGAGTTAAAAGGAGAAAAACATGTCTGAAAGGCTTTGGTATAAACTTTCACCAAAGGCAAGGAGGCAGTTTTTGGCATTGAGTTTGGGAATGGCCAAATCACTGGGGTTTTAGGATAATCGCTACAGAGTCAGCCTGGAAGGAAATTTGGATGTGGATTATAGGTCATATTGGATCTCCCTGCAAAACCAAGCTCAAAGTAAGACTAAAAGGTCTGGCCTAGGCCACAGTAAGAATGGCAACCCATCTAGGAAACATGCATCTGGATCTGTCTGCTGCAGCCGAATGCAGACCTTTGGGTCAGGTGTTTTCTTGCAAGCTACAAGTAGTATTATTAGGACTGTACACCTGCTTGAACCTACTTGGTTTAGGGCTTGAAGTCCAACTTGAACAACCTTGGTTTTATTGCTTTCATTGTTTGCATTAAGTAGGGTCAAAAGACAGCCACCTGACACCAAGGCCACCAGAGTATACAGATGTTGCTTTTGTTCTAAGAAAAAAACAAAATAAGGCCAAAACAGGGAAAAGAAAGAAAATCTACTATAAAAGGAAAGTGTTTTGCACATGGTGCCCATTGTACCAATTGAGTTTTGAGTACAAGGCATTCTTTTACCCAGCGTGATTATTCTTGAGGCCATGAATAAAATTTATTTCTGGTTTTATTTGAACAAAAGAATTCTTGTGAAAGACTGTTTCCTTATGATGCACGGTGTAAATGCACAATACTCAGAAAAGATGTGGCCAGGACCCAGTGCAAACCCACAGGCTCAGAGGGTAGAATTAGAGGGATATATTCTCTGGGTTCCTCACCCCCTTACTCTTTACTTTCTTTCCATGTTTCTGCAATTACTGTGCTTTCCAAGGTGAGATTAGGCAAGAACAAGGCTGCTGATCT
>VZTV01104275.1:0-10621 GCA_013400875.1 Anhinga rufa | reverse complement strand
CTCATGAGTTTCCTCACTTTTACTCTTCCGATTCTCTCCCCCATCCCACCGGGGGGGAGTGAGCGAGCTGCTGCGTGGTGCTTAGTTGTTGATCCGGGCTAAACCACGACAGATATAAACAAGTCACACGCATGCACTTACTTCTTTAAAATTCAAGGTATTTTTCTAAAAAAGAACAGCAGGAGTTTTGTTTTTTAAAAGAGAATTAGGCTGATCAAAATGTTTACTTCTGGCACTTTGCTTTTTATAGTCTCTTTACTTTTTTGTTGCAAAATAGCAAATTAAGTAGATTCTGAAATCAGTACAAGGCTGCAATTTTGATATGAGGAGATCAAATGGCTTCAAAGCTCACTGTTTTTCTCTTCATAGCAGTGATAGCATTGAATTGTTAAATTGCTATTTGAGAGTGTGGTTCCACTGAATAGTGTTGTGTTACAATAAAAATAAGATAAAATAGTAAATGGTTTGCAATTTGAGATCTTGTTTAAAATTGGTTTATTACTCTAAAATCAGATCCCCAAATTGTAGAACCTTGATAACAGCCTCTGTGTTTTTAAGTAAGGCTGTTTATAGTAAAAGGAAGGGATCTTTAAAGTCGTTGACATATTTCATTATAGATATTTAATAATAGTAACAGTACAGTAATTATTGATATATGGATTGATTCTACCTTTGTCATCCATTATTAGAAAAGGACTCAAGGACTCTCCTCAGTATACAGGGCTTGCCCTGACAAGGGGGCAGAACCACCTTCGTGATGTCTGATTTGGATTTAGGACACTTACTGAGGGGAAAAAGGGTAAAAAATAGAGCAGTCGATGGACTTAGGTATGTATTTTCTTCCAGCATTTCCAAGTTAGCAAAGTGTTGTGCAGCGCTTCTCTTTTCCTTGCATTGTAGAAACTGCTTGACTACCCTGCAGAGTTCAGTGTCACTGAACGATGCAGAGGGAGATGCCAAAGCTGGTTCTTCCCCTGAGGAGGCACTAGGATGTGATTTGTATTTCTGAAGATTGCTTGGGGCTAAGTGATATTTGGTGCACCTCGGTGAACAAACAGCGTTTATCTAAGTTACTGCATCATTGCTCCTGTAAAGTCAAAATTTTGTTTGGGAGTCACCTGTGACGGTTAGTCCATTTATTAAGAGGGAGTAGAATAAAGGTACATATAGTAGACACCAGCCATTTATTTAAACTGATCTTTTGGTTTGTAGAGTTTGAAAGTATGCAAAGATATGCAAAAAAAAATTTGTTGGTGATAATAAGAGCGCTTCCATGTACTGATATGCAATGGAATATAAAGGAATATTTCTCGGATTCTCAAAAATGTGGAGATTTTCCTTTCACAGGTGTTCACTATCCCAGTCACAGAAGAGTGGAAAGATCTGCTAGTCTGCAGATAGATGCTTATCATGCAAAGGAGGGAAAATTCTTGAACCACAAAGGAAACCTGTATTGTGAGGCATTATAGAGTATATTGGGATACTGTGTAGTGTTGCAGTGAGCTAAAAATATCCTTGGGAAACTGTCATTTAATATCAAGGGTGGGGTATTGCTTTTTAAACCTTCAATAGATACCAGAATTTCTGGGGGGTTGTTAGAAAGGAGTAGATCCTCACTTTGAAGCTTCTTTCTGGTAGGTGCCACACTGTTGTAAATTTAACTGACCCTTAGGAATATTGGTCTCTGAGAGCATATAAGAATAGGATTTATGGTTCTGAGTTAATAAAATATGCTGATGCCACTGTAAGCCCTATTTAGATAGACAGCAGTAATCTCTGTTGAGCAGTATGAAACCGTCTGTCTCTAAGTAGTGGAAACCTAATAGTTCACAGCAAGGTTGTACCACATCCAGAGATGAGAAAAATGTGTCTAAGTCAGAGGAGTTTTAGCTGCATGGTTTTATTTTCCTGTGTAATTGCGTTCTTTCTCCTGTGCTAATAATACACATTATGCCAAGTAAACAAGATACCCGAAGTGCACAAAGGAAAAGGTGATTTTTAAAGTTCATAGCATACCTTATTTTTTCTAGCTTAGAACAAGCGATAAGATTCTTCTGAATTTACAAGATGAATCTGAAGTATGTGGAATTGATGTTAAAGGTGGAGTATGCTGTGTGTTCCCCATTAAGTTAAATAAAGACATATATTAAGAAGGCTAAGTTAACGTCTTGCCACATTGTGTTTTGTACAGTATAAAAATGCTGTTTCCAAGTTTTTATCTGCCATGGAAGGAATTGATAGAATTATATGTTTGGAAAGATAACTTTGAATTTGTAATTTTTCTATTGTGTTTGAAATATTTGACATTTAAATACGTGGTTGTATTTACATATGTTGCATTTTCATTACAGTTAATCCTCTTGAAACTTGGTTGGCAGATGCCTTAAGCAGTTCTGTAAAATTGGGACAGATACAGTATTTTGCAACCTTGGAATCTAATTGCAAATAAAGAACATTTTATGGCAGTATTTTTTTACTTTTTAAGATTCCCACTTAAAATTTAAAAGAGAATTTCTGTATGTAAATAAGGAAATAGACTTTAGTAGGGAGATTAGTGTCTGAAAATTCACTAATTGGCACCTTATTCTAATATAAAATATTAATAATCTAGATTTTATATGTTGCAAATATAAAGATTACCTCTGTATGCTACTTAATATATTAAGTAAACAAGTCTGTGAAGAAACCATTCTGTGTGCATTATAAGGCATGTGTCTTTTTACAAAAGGCAACGGTTTTCAAAATTAAGTCTAAATGATTGCTTTATAATTTGAAAAGAAAGTAGAATAAGAAATAATTTCTTTGACAAGCTTTTTTATAGTCCACAAATAGGTATTTGTCCATATGTGCTGGTATTTTGTTTTTTGTTTTGGAGCTTTTTAAAACAAATATCCTCAGCATTTTTTACCCCCTTTTCCTTGCTTTTGATTTATTCAAAGGGTGAAAATTATAGCTAAATATAACCAAACATGTTTTGTTCTGTAAGTGAAATAGCTAACTTAACAAATACCTTTACTTTTACAGAATTCAACATTAATATTCACTGAATTTAAACAGTCCAAAATACTAGAAGAAAAAATCTGTGTAACTTAATCTATGCTTTATGACATATTCATTGTAAAACTTGACCTACAATATGGAGTTGAAAATTTTTTCTATTAAGCTTGAATTTTAATTTTTTTTTAAACTCAGATTGCATTACATTTAGAAAAGTATCCAACAATTTCTCTCTTCCAAAAAAATTGTTCTTGCAGTCTGCTCCCACTTGTGATTCATCCTAACAGTGGCTGGATTAATCCGTTTAACATCACTGATGCTCCTTAACTGGGACAGCACTCTCCCTGGCTTCTGGTACAGGGGAGAGCCACAGGCTCTGCTGGGAGCTCTGTGTTAGGTAGCAATTACATCCTATTTAGATGTTTAAAGTTAGGCAGGATTAATCTGATTTTAGTATTGCATAATAGTGAGTAAAGATGGTCCAAACCTAATTTATTTGACCAGGTGTTTCCAATTTACTGTTTGGCTCTGGGTCCACTCCTTGTTAGTTCTTTCTGTCTTTGCTTTTGCATCTTCTTTTAATATAAATAGTTCCCCTGAGGTACCTGTTTTCCCTGGCAAGAGTGTGAACGGTCCTCCAGGTGGCTCACATGATAGCTTTTCAGTACATGTATTTTTACAAACCTTTCACAGCTTTTTTCTGGTAGGTAGCTAGATTTGGAGGAAGCCTTTATACTTAGTTAAATGCTGAGACTGATGCTTCGGGAACAGTAGACACTAACCAGTATGACTTTTTATGGTCTTCTCTGTGCGCTCCGTACGCATGCCACTCCCTCTTCTGGCTGTGCTGTGGGTCCCCACCTGCCAGGTGTGCCCAGGGCCACCAGCTGCTCGGCAGCAGCACTCACATGGAAGTGTCCGATGGCTGCGTTGAGCTGGCTCTATTACTTCCTTACGAAGCTCCTCTCCCTTTCAGAAAGTAGAGAATACAGTGGGAGTTTATGCCTGCAAGTTTATTTACCAGATTTTTCTGTACGTGTGTTTCTCATGCGTTGGCAGTTTGTTTCGGCCACACTGAGGTCCTGAGTCTCCGGCTCTTGGCAGTGTCCTGTCGGAGGGACGATTCCCCCTACGGTCATGGTGGTGTTTTCAAACTGGGCTTGATGGGTGTGCTTGTTACTGCTTTTGTTAGCCAACCCCCGAGACACAATATCTGATCCCAAAATACATACTTCATTTAAATACAGCCAAGATAAAGAGCAGTAGATCACGGAGGGATAAAGGAGCCCTCAGCCCCTGCTGCGGCTGTTCTGGGGAGGGCTGTGCTGGGCTTCAGGGAGATGGCAGGAGTCTTCTCTTGACCCTAAGTGCCAACAAGTTGCATAAGGTTTATTCCCACCTTTTTCCCATCTCTGTCACTCTTGGGCATCACCTCAGCAGTGTTGTGCAGGGAGCCGGCTTCCAGCTTTGTGCTGGGCAGGAGAGGGGTGATTTCCTACCCCAGCCCCTGACCTTCCCCTGGGCGGCCGGGTGGGACGGGCATCCCTGCCACGCCGAGGCGGCCCTGCCCGCTCCGGACACTGCATGGCGGGAGCGGAGGGCAGCAGATAACGAGCAGGCAATTAAATGGCTCAGTAAAAGAAGACACAGAGTTAATGCCTTATGCTGCTCATCTTCGATTTTCATAAACTCATACATAGGATCCAGTGAATCGGGAAGTAGGATGAAGGTTATCACAATTTTGATGCAAACACTTAAATGGCTAATCTGTTTCTAAATGGTTATGTTTTTAATCTCAAGCCTCTTTACATGGCTGAGCTGCTTTTTTGTCTAACTTGACTTTGTTTTATAGGAGAAATATTTCTGATCAGATTGCTTAAGCTCTGAGCTGTCATGTAAATACGTTCTGTCAAGTATATAATACACATTTTAAAATTTGTCTAAATATTTATACTCTTGAGGGGATCACTGTAGCTCTCAACAGACAGTTACAACCTAGCGAGTAAATAAATTGCATTTCTTTTTTTTTCAAGTCTGCATTGTTATTGCATGAAATTGTAACTGAAGAATCATTTGAATCTCACAAATTCTGCAAGGTTTTATTATTCACTTGAGAAAAAAGTACCTCCTGTCTTTCAGCAGTGCCTGCAAATATATATGTGCATATATATATATTTAAAATAAAATACTTCTCTTTCTTCTAAAAACTAAAGAACAAAACATGATGTGAATGAATTTACATATGCTGCCACATTTAAAATTAGAAATGTTGTGAAGCACATTTTCTGTTATTTTGTTTGCTTCCAGTATATGCTCCATGGATTACTTTTTTCTTATTTTAGTACTTTTCCTGCCTGTATTACAGTGATAAAATCTGTGCTGTTCTGAATATTTTTTTCATTATTTTAAAAAGTTCAGTGAAATCCAGACTTGCACAAGAAGGAAATTATTAAAGCTAAAGTTCAGAATGTACTTAGTTTGTAATCAATGAGAGTTATAATAGCTGTGATTGATAGTGGGCATAAGATTGCTGTAAAGTTAAACACCTCAGAAGCTGTTCACTGATAAAACAAGACTCCCAGTTTAAACTGGTGGAAGTATGTTTTGGATGCTCCTCCATATAAGTCATAAAAAATTGTATTATCCTTTCTTTTTACTTCGTACAATAATAAAGTATATCCAGAGAAAGTAAATCTGTGATCTTAACATCTTTTGACAAGCACATTAGACTGGAGAAAGAGCATCCAAGTTGGGGCTCGGGGCATATGGTGCTACCTTCTGCCAGCATAGCTCCAGAACAAGTCACTGTGTTCACCAAGGGGTCATGGTCAGACTCTCAGGTTCTTTCCCCTGATCCGGGGGAAAAACCACAGTTCCTTCTCATATGGAAAAATCAGAACATAAACTACCCACCTCACTTCCCTGTGATACCTTCATTGTGCAGAGAGCACAGAGATGCTCTGAAATGTTTTGCTATCAATCAGGTTTTTTGTTAAGGCATTCAAGAAAGGCTTCAGAGAAGTTAAGCTAAATAAAATTGTGTTGGTTAATAATCCACAAGCTAAACAATGCTGTAGCACTGTAAATCCTCAAATTAGCCTATGTGAATATTTATAGCTATTTTTTTTATTCTGAAAAGAGATACAATGCTATTTTAAAAGAATATATGTTTATATCATGATATGAAATGGTTGGGACATTCCAAACTTAAATATGTTCAGAATATTATTTAAATGGTTGTTTCTTGAATATGTAGCAACTCCCATAGACTTCCTTTACACACCTTCCTAGATTGTCTTATTTTATTTAGATTTAAAGACTGGTATTTATAATAGATAATCCAAGTGTTACGTGTCTTGGGAATTCAGCATATGGATGGGTATATGGAAGGCATTAGTTATATGAGATTTGTTAACCAGCTTTTAATTCAGATTGTCATTTTTAACACACGGCAGTGCAGATGGTAAAGTTTTGACTGTCCGTCAGAGCCCCAATGCCTTAGGGACAGCTGTTGCTGATAAATCTTTTTTACATGCTTTAGGTCAAGACTAGTCAAACCTGTTACAGCACCTGCTTCTACATATGCAAATCTGTTGTTTTGATATTTCATTAAACTGGGAAAGGTAGTGGTCTCTCGTGGCCGTAAGTAAGCCTGGAACATAGCCCATACGAAATGAAATCTAGCAAAAAGACAACTGTGGTTTCTGCACTGTAGCCATGGGATGCTGCTTCTGTTTGGGGGCTTTGTTTCTGGAAGACTGCCTGTAATTTGGAAGGAGGGTAGAAAGACAAGTGTATGTTTGGAGGCGAGAAGAAAAGGGAAGGTGTTTGCTGTCATTGACTGTAGGGTAGTTGTGAAGTTTGACATGCCCAGAAGCTAGCGGGTGCCATGTGGGGCTCCCCTACACTGCATACCTCCGTTTTCATCATCTGGTAAGCCTGCAGCATGATTTCCGGGCACTGGAGCATACAACATGTCTACTTCAGTTTGGAGCTGATTGATCCACGGTACGGAACATGCTTGTGGGATCTTCCCTTGCTATAGAAGAACATAAATGATTGAAATGCTTTCTTAAGAAAGAAAAGTATCATTTGTTTATCTACTTTGGTGCCTAGCAAAAAAAATTCCTGTCAAATGGCAGCACGCTGCAAGAGCTGATGGCTTGCTGCACAAGGTGACGCGTGGGCTGTGGAAACTTCTAAGCTGTTTATATTTGTTTAATCTATCAGATATATAGAGTTTAAATCATGAGGAGGAAACTTCTTCATTTATTGCACTTTGCAAGTAAGGTTGTGGCATGTAATAGAAATGGCACTTAAGGATTGTTTTTTTGAGCAAACTGACAGAAGATTTTATCCTGCACTGCCATAGATTGCTGTGGGGGAAAAAGGGAAATCGTAAAATTGATGAACAAATGTTGCATGCTGTCATTTTAGATTATGTTGTTTCGCCATGAAGTTGTTGCTAATTTTTTTAAGATACTGTAAAATTCCGCTGTTGCAGAAAGTACCATAGTAGCACTGTTGACAGTGTTAATTATTTCATTCCAAGGCTAGTTTGTCAACAGTATCTTAATCAAGCCACCAGCAGAAATGCTTTTTGAACATTTTATGAAGAAAAAAGAAAACCGCCCTGACCTTTTGACCTTGTCAGCTGAGTTTTCCCATTCTGACACTAGGCATTATTTTTGCTAAGGTTGGAAGTTTAACTCTTCAAGGAACCAGATATCATTTTTATTGGGATATTAATTCTGGTAGGTGCTAATCTCATCAAGATTTGCAGACATTTTCCTTCATAGGCCATTCTGATTTGTAGCTTTTTCTTTTCACAGCAGTATTAAATACCAAACCTTCTCTGATATGGAAGTTCATTAGAGATATGTCTTTGATGGCAGCCCTTTCAGGGCTTCAGTTTCAAATACCTTGATGTAAAGCTTAAGAAGCCATTGTGTTGTAAGCCCTCCTTGATGTGTCTTATTTAGATCTGCATAGTAAATCAAGGAAAGTAAATAACAAGGCAGCAGATGGAAGCATGGAGATAAGGCCAGTGAACAATTGTATTTGTATTTTGTTATGATGTTGACAGGAGCTAAAATTCACTAATCTAGTTCAACTGATCTGCATTTCAAAGAAATCTCATTTAGCAGCAACTTGAAGGTTTGGAGGATAAAGTTCTTTTATTGCAGCTTTTATTGCATTCTTTGCTAATTTATCTGGTCAAGATTTAGCCTTGCTTACTTAAAGCAGCAAGCATGTTACAAGGAGTCTTAAATACTACGAAAGCATTAATGTCTAGACTATGAACTGAAGGTAATTACATATCCAGCAGTGAATAGGCTACGTTTAGGAAATACTGTTGTCCAAATGGAATTGCAAGAGAAATGCAGATAAGGTATTTTTCCCTTTTTCTCTAAGTGTTTCTTTTTTAGTATTTTTTTTATTGCGAGGAAAATTAATACATAAGCGAATCTAAAATTATTAAATATAAAAAATAGAATTTCTTGAACTGTGAATTCAGTCATACCATATTTGTGGCTCTGTTTACAAACTGATAGCTCATATTAAGGTTTCATTTAATCATTACCCTCCTGTATCTGTTCAACAAAACTATTAAAAGGTGGACAATAGTTTAGTAGAATGATGGACCACAATTGTTTTTATGTGTGCTCTTAATGATGCAGACAGCATGTATGTGAGTTTTGTGCTTTGTATTAGCTAAAGTACAGGCATGTCATCTGGAAAAAATGTGACATATATTTTACAAATCTAATATTAAAATGAAGAGTGATACAAAGTAGAATTTAGGGTCTTCTTTTGGAATTTTAAAAAAGTTATTTAACCTTAAGGCAAAACCCCAGCCTTTTACTTTGGTTTAGTTTTTACTTTGTAATATAAATGCTAACAATGGGCTATTTAGAGAATCAGTCACAAACATGTGCATACCTACATAGAGATATAACAATAATATGGCAGGGTGTGCTAGACTGGTGTACATCCACTCTAGTAATGGGGCCCAGTTCTCTAAGACATGTAAATCAAAACTAGCAGCTGCTGCATTTTAATGCTACAGTCCTTGCTGCCCTTCTGCAGCCTGTCCTTGTTCCTGGGTTGCTGTCAAAGAGCCCATGCCTGTGCCCGGAGGACTGTGCTTCCATCTCATTTGCAGTGCAGGTCTTCGTACTTCTTTGTAGGCTGGAGAGGAGTGGAGGGGGAGGCAGCTGGGGATGACAGCACTTGGTAGGCTGCAGCTGTATCTGGTAGCTTTTGGCTGCTGGAGTCCTTATTAGATCGTGGGGTGGTAAATGCTTCTTTAGTAGTAGTGTTGGCTTTGGGTTCCTTCTCCCCATTACTATACCTCTGAAGATTCTCCTACAGTTGTTTGTGGGTCTGCAAGGTAGATGCTGTAAGGTTGAAAGCAGTTTTTATTTTGCCAGGTTACTTTTAATCTAGACTAGCTCCTCAGCACAGATCACCATGTAGCTCTGTGCCCAGTTGCCTTGTCACAGTTCAGTGGGCAGTGCTGGGAAGGGGGAGGTGGTGCTGTAGCTGCCTCCACCACTGGAAGAAGTGTTCCATCAGAATATGCCCCAAGACACATGGGGTGAGCTTCCTCATCAGTGCAAGCCATCACGACTCCGTGGTCCCACCTTTATGCGGGCCACATCTCCCCACTCCTCTCTTGCCCTGGCCGGGATGTCCCTGTTTTGGTCAAAAGTCGATCACTTGTTTTGCAGGACTGTTTTAAAATACTTGAACTCCCTGATGTGTGTCTCACCTTGCAATTGCACAAATATTCAAGCCAGCACAAGGAGGGAGTGGGAGTCTGCTGGAGCTGAAGAGGAAGGTTAGGGAAGTTAGGACTGCTTCAGCCCGAGTTTAGAGTAGCTTAAGTAATTGTGCAGCTGCACCCTCTCTGGAAATCTTGCCTATATGTCCTAGAGCCACTGTATGCTCTGTGAGTGTAAAATGCAGTAGACAATGCAAATAGCAATTATTCAAAAAGGTGACTTGCGCTGCTTTGTGAAATAAATATATACGAGCCAATAAAATGACAATAAAATAAATCAAAGTCTCCTAGAAAACTCCACAGTATATCTGAACGTTTAATTATATCCCAATCTGCCAAAGTTCAGAAGGCAAATTTTGCATTAGAAGATGTCCCAGGGATGTCATCCTGCTTACAGCACCCAGGAGCAAACAGGTAGGTCCACAAGAGCAAGTCCCTTCAGGCACAGTTGTGTTCACATTTTTAGATCAGGTCTCCCCTCTTTTGTGTAACAATGCAAATCATCCCCTCAAATAAACAATATGCTCCTACTGTCTGGCCTGCCCCCATCTCCAGAGTTCATCAGTCCTAGTCTGTTTTTCAAACCTCATGCCCTTGTACTGTTGGCTTCAGCATCGCTGACCAGAGCTCTCTCCATCCAGTCTAAGCCCTTCCTGTGTCCTGGCATTGCCTAAGGTGACAAGGAGGCATCCTGGCTGTCACAGAATGCTCGCCTCTTGTGCTCCTGTCCCTGCTGGCTCCACTCATGTGTTGTGTTCCCCACAGGGCTGCGGGAGGGGAGAGTGGGAGGTGAAAGAAAAAGGAAAAAGAGAAAGGGAGGGGGGAAAAAAAAATCAA
>VZTV01104273.1:2838-14134 GCA_013400875.1 Anhinga rufa | reverse complement strand
GTTCCCTATGTATCCCTACTTCTAGCAAGTCTTGGTGAGCTGGGCTATGGGAAGGCAGCACTGCCTGAGGCTTGGCCAAGAGCAGCCCCGTTACTGCTGCCCAGGATGGAAGTGCACTGGTGTGTGCAAAATCAGAAATGAGAACACACACATATCTCGCACACCTTAGGCCGATAACCAGGGCAGTAACTGGAGGAAGCTGCATGCGTTCTCCAAGGCTCTTGATTTGTTATTATTCCTTTGCTTTCTCTTGCTTCCAGGAGATTCACTCACACTCTTCAGAAAGGGAAGGAGGGAGATGACTTGCATTAAGTCACATGGAAATTCTATCTGTGCTGCTTTTAATATTTATCTGAAACATCAGAATAGCTGAATCTATAAATTGCTTTCTGCAGCAATTTGCAAGACACTGAAAAGACTTCACAGGGGACAGGAACCTTTCCTGACATGAGGAGAGTAAGTAGAGTTTGTAGGCAAGGAGAAGAGTTGGCTCCACTCTCCCTTGTATCCATGTATGCCTATTTTCCTTGAGCTGCATTTTGTGCTACTGTCCGTGAAAGGTGGAGAAGCCCAGCTGTATTGCCAGCTCAGCTGCCTCCTGTCACCTTTGATAATAATTCCAAAGCAAAATCTTGGGGATTTTAGAGCACATTAAAAATTGATCTCAAGGCATACTCCCCAAAAGAGTCTTTACCAAAACCAATAAGCACACTCAAAAACAGACTTCAGAAAATGTCCTTATTCGTTATGCAGCTTCCCTACTGCTGTTTTGCTGTATTACCAGACATGTTCTGAAGCGGTAAACAAGCTTCTCTGGATACAGCATTTTACAGCTCTGTGCTTTGGTTCCTGCTTTTGTGTACCTGGGCATAAAACCACAGACACATCCACCTTAATTTCTTACTTTCCCTAACACTAAATACTGATCAAGATCCTGCAGAGAGCTTTGGCCAATATTTCACTGATGAATATTCACCTATTCCTTCTATTTTTCTTCCTCCTGATTGCTTTTCTTCTTGCTAGCCATATTTGCATTAAAATAAGGTCTTTATTGCTTATGTCCCTGGCATACTATTGCATTTAGAAGCTACAAAAATTATAAAAACTGCAGGTGATTAATAAGCCACTGGAACAGATGTCCATAGTAAATAAAAATGTGGGAATATTTTCACCAGTTAAATATAGTGCAATGGATAGTATTGTTTCTAAGCAGAACCTTTCCTGTGAGCTGCTCAGAGAGATCATATGCCTCATAAGGCTGTAGCTTCTCATGGAAGTAAAACCTGGCTGGCTGGCAGAGATGGATCCTCCAATTTCAGATCCCTCTGTCCCATGTCATCTTCTCAGGAGCTCGGTAGCAATTTCTGAATAAGCAGCCTCAGCGAGTGCTGTACATGAGACTCTTTTTTAAGCACCATGAACTCAGTCCAGCCCAGCTCCTACATTTTTCCTCCCTCACTCTGCTCACCACCAGCCTCCTACTTCATCCACCTATGGCAAGAACCTCCTTTGCAGCTCCCTGTGCATGCTCCTTTCGTGTTGGCTTATCATACCTTTTTGCCAAGCTTCAGGCTCAGAAGACCTCAGCTGTTAAATCTTAATGCCTAAAACCAAAAGGCTTGTGTTCCCTCCTGTAAAACACCTACTTAGACTGTAAATTATTTAGGAAGTAGTGTGTCTTTCTGTGCATGAATACTGTGCCTAGGTAGCACAAGAACATGATTGACTGAGCCCTTAGGCAGAGCTGTAATGTGATTAATGACACTTTCCTCGTTTCCTTTCTCTGCTAGTGATGAGCATATTGGAAATGCCTTGATCAATATAGATTACAGGGATCAAGTCTTCATCTCCTTTCAAATCTGGTCTATAATGTGTTTCTTCTACTTTTGTTGAGCCTTTAAATGCCTGCCTTTTTCCTTCTGCTTTAATTATCTATCTCACTAACATCATGAGCTCCCAAATATGTTTTGGATGGCATTTGTTTGTGTTGTAAGACACAGACTAAACTAGCATTGATTTTGAATGCTAATTCTTCACTTGGAAGTAACTAGACAAGTTATACCGTCTAAAAGATACAGAATTTGACTCTGATCTTCTCCACATAGACACGGCTCTTCTGTTCTTCATTATTGGCGGTTTTGGTGGATGGGGAATTGGCCAATGAAACTTTTGCCTCACTTCTCCACCTGAGGCCTTTTGTATGCTCTACTTTTGAGACAAATCTGAGAGAGGCATTGGGTACAGGACTTATTAGCACTAATTGCCTCCCAGGGTAGAATCAAACATCCAGATCACTAAAATGTCCTGCTCTGTTTTCATAATAGACATTTAATTCAATGGGCAGAAGTGCAGGGAGCTTTCCCAGGGAAAGGTAATACATGTAAATTGAAAACATAATGGGATATTGGGACACATTATACCCAGCAGGACTGCCAGATGTGATTAAACTCAGTTCCTTTACAAAAGGCTAATAGTGCTCATTGTAGACCAGCAAAATCAAATCCTCAGTTGTTCTTATATTAACACTAAACCAACCCTATGTGATGGTACTGTCCAAATCAAAATTAACTTTTCTGTCTCTTGTTTCTAGTACAGGAAGATACAAGGCAATAGAATGTGATTGCTCTTCATTTCCAATGATCCATCCTGGTTGAAAGTTTTATTTTTGTTTGCTTTTGTTTTATTCCTGATACCTGATAACCATCACCTGAAATTAGTTACACTCAGAAAACACCTGGGCAAGTGCTGGATTGGAGTTACGCTGGTTCTGGACCATTGTATAGCTAGAAATGATGATAAACTCAATGAAGAGGAAGGTAATTTGTTTTATGTTTCTTCTCTGTGTCAGCTTCTTCTGAAAGCCTGCACAAAGTCCCAATATATCACAGTTTGATACCTTTCTCCATTGAACAATTTAGTGGCAATGCCAACTTAGGCACAAGAACAAAACTGAAACGTATCCACTGCTTAAAATGGGGCATGGTAACCTGAAAGGGTCTTTCTCCTCAAGGATGTCAATCTGGACCTTATCTTAGGGATCCTTGCAAGAAGCTGCCTTGGGAAACAAATCACAGAGCCAGAAGACAGAGCGGGGGTGGAGCCCAGAATATGGCAAACTTGTGTTGCAGAGGAATTGCCTTCAGAGGATGACCAAGGCTGGTCTGGCAGAGCAGGAAGCTGCAGCCTTGTGTAGGAAACACCAGCACTGCAACTGAGGAGCCAGACCAGGAAGTGAGCAGTGGGGTGGGCAGAGAGCAGGAGGAAGTATCCAGGAATCCAGGCTGAGCAGAGGCAAAATGCGCACCAGGAGGCTGCTGTGAGGAGAGCCTGGAAGAGAAGTTTGCCAAAGAAGGTGATAAAATACCAGCAGAAGCACAGTATTCATGTGATCACAGAGCTGTTGCAGTGTGTAGTGTCTCCCTGGGAGAACTATTCACAGTAAGCCGAGGGAGTGGGGAAGGAACTGATTACCTTTTCCTTACATCTACCCCTATTCCCTATTAGCTCTAGTTTAGTATTATCAGATTTTGCCCTATGGACATGTGCATTCAATGCTGTTGGATACAGTCCTGCTGCTGAAACCAACGTTTCCCTCTTGGCTGCTTTTAAACCTTCCATTAAGCACAACACACAAATAATAAAACCAGGAACATCAGTAGAAGAATCTCAGTGCCCCTGTAGGCCAATTTCCTCCTGGTTTGTTTCCTTTGCACAGTCTGGTTAGGGTAATCAAACAACCTAGGGCTTGCTAATGACCCAGCCTAATCTCTCCTACCAATGCTGCAGGCATAAGATATCATTCTCCTGAATCAGGCTACTTCTCCTAGTTTCTTTCTCTGTCTTCCAGGCTGGATGTAAAGCCAGTGGCAGGGGCAGCAGAACAAAATTTTGAGATTCTGACCACTTTATTTCTGTATCTTTGCATCTTTGCCTCTGGGTATTCACCCCAGACAAAGAGCATAGAGATACAGAGGCCTTAGGAAAGGTATCAGACTGCTTGTCTCACTAACATGTTAAGGGAAACAGAAGAGAAAAGGACTTTGTTGGTAAGAAGACAACAAATATTGACATCTATTTACAGCAGAAAACTCAGCACAGGTATCCAGCTTTGCAGATTCTCACTATTTTGTAAGGAATGCAGCAATATTAAAGTCTTAGTTGTTCAGCCCTGTGAAATTCTCAGGTAGCACTAAACAAACAAGAAGTCTAAATCTTGTGGCTTTTGAGGAAAGCTCTTAAAACATAGCCTAAATGAGCCATGAGGGCCCATAAAGCTGGAAGCAAAAGACAAAAGAAACCCTACAATATAATTAAAACAAAAATCTAATTATTCTTTCAAGGCTTGATTCATATTTTCAAATTTGGGCCAGGACAGGAGTAATTATCTCCCTTAGTGTTCTGCAGCAGGTTTGCAATAGTTTTGAAAACTGTAGCTCCTAAGGATGCCTCATCCCTCTTGATACCCTGATTTTATATCTGGGAAAACATAACTGAAAGTCACCTCTCAAGCCTGAGATTTCTGATTACCTGCACCAGCCTTCCTCCCTGCAGCAGCATCTTTCTCCTCCAAGCACACAGCAATTGGCATAATTTCTGGCACTGCTGTTTTGGGGGTGTCACTCTTCAGGCCTTAATGTAAAAGAGGTGCCATCTCTGCTGTTTTCTGAGTTGTGTTTCACCCTATCCAAGGCTGCTACATATTTCAATACCATGGAAAAAACAAAGCTGTCATCCAAACAGTTTCCTGCCTCATATGGAGGAAAACAGCCATCATTCAGGAGAGTTCTGAATTGGGCATGTATCACTCCTGTGGATATTTATGGGATGGTATCTTCAATTGCAGACACTTTGGGAGGGACCAGGAGATAGTTGTTTTGCCCCCAGATATGGGCAATTCAGTGAAGGTAAGATTATTGCCTCTTATTTTATATCAAGAGACCTTTTATGGTCACAGAATGGACAAATTCTTCTCTTAACAGGTCCCGAGAAAGCCAGTATCACCAAACACTTTTCATGTGGATACCAAGCAATGTTACATTCCATTTTGTATTCAGTCCAGGGGAGGTGGCTGCTGAAGGGAACTTTTTGATCGAAGCAGCAGTGCTGGCTCTGAAGGTGATAATCACACATGAAATTCAGAGCCCTGCAAGGTGCCAGCCCATCAGATAATATATTCTAGGCTGGAGAATTATTTCAGTTACAAATGTGGTAACTTGGGGTTTTGCAAAAACTCCCTTGCACTCAGGGTGGGCTGGTGCTGGCACATGTGGCAGGTGCAGCCTTGAATTTCCAGCTGCAGAAATAGGTAACATACACATTTCCAGGTAAAACCAAAATAGGTCACAAGGCTTTCCCCAGTTGGAACAAGTCAGGCACTGAGACAATTCCCTGGAAATAAATTCCTTGAGACAAATACCCTGGAAACAAGTGTCCAGTCTGTTTGACTTGGTCAAAACCTGGCACCTGCAAAGCCCATTCAAAGATGGATGAAGCTCCAAAGGTATGAAGCTCCAAGGGTGACACTTCAGGGGCAAGGATTGTATTGGTCCACAGTGAGTTTGACAGTACCCATGGAGAGGGTCAGAGGTGCCTTTTTATAATAGTTATAACTATTATTATATTTCAAATAATTTCTAGTATGTAAAGAATGGACATGATAAGAAACTTTTTTGTAATTGTCTCTATGGGAGATGAGGAACTTGTCAATGCAGTCAAATGAAGGTCAAGATGCTATTTATCTCATCCTAAATTGTCTGTCTGATCTGAAATGCCTACCAGCCTGCGAATAGAAGAAACTGAGAAAACATGCCAAGAGAAGGCAACTGATCCGACCCTTTCCAACACCATTTTCCAGCTTCAGCCCAGATGTCCCAAACAGATTCCAAAAACACTATCACCTGAGGCAAGGACAGGAAATGAATGAAGCATCATCATGATGAAGAGGTCAGCTCATTCCTCATACTTCATGCAAGATGCAGCTGGTAGAGGCAATGATGGACGGAGCTGGGGCTATTGCAGTGTTGGTGATATAAGTATGGGTTTGAGAACTCTCAAATACCAGACTAATGACACTGAGCAGCTGTTGGAAGAAAAAGCCATAAGTGCACTTAAAGATGCAGCAAAAACCCGTGATAGAGCACGATATTAGATCCAGACCTATTGATTCTTAGCAGCTTTCAACTGGAAGCTCTAGCTGGACAACCTCTGAAAAGATTAATCCTGGAAGATGGTCTAAAAAACAATTTCAGCACATGCCTAAAAGAAGCACATGCCTAAAAGAAGCCCAAGCTGCTCTGCAAAGGCTCTATCCTTTCCTCATCACTGCAAGATCCCAGCATCTCTCAGCAGTATATTAAGCAGTGTTATTACCATTTATCATGTGACATTTTTCCTGTAGCTGGAGGGAAAAATAGTATCTGGCAGAAAATGCCCTTTTGTTAAATGTATTTTTCTTCTCAATATATAGCAGCATCCCTTGCACTTTGAACAGTAGACAGTAGAGCTTACAATGGTCCTTAGCTGCTTGAGGCCAAAGGTATATTGATGTTGCTTATAAGGAGGGATCTTGGGAGCAGCTGCAAGCACAGCATGTCCCCTGACGTGTCCATCTCCTGTTCGCACAAGGGCCTGGCAGACACCCTGCAGAGTGCTGGCACGACGTCTGAGGACAGCCTAGCCAGCAGTGTCTGGCACCTGAACTTAACTGCAAAACAGCAGCGTTTGCTGCTGGGGATTGGGCGGACACCCTGAGTGCCACATGCTCCTGAGGTTGACCTACCCATGTTTCCAGCTGTAATCTGGGCAGCCAGACAACCTCTGCTTGTTCCATGGGAAGCTCAGAAAGAACACCTAGAATATATTGACTGACCTAATGCCCAGCCCATGTTCCTGAGCATCATGCTCAGGGCTGGTGCTTCACAGGCCAAGCTTCCTAGTGCAGTAGAAGCAGAGGGATTTTTTGGGAAACTTTTTATTTGTTGCTCACTCAAGGATGACAACAGGCAACCAGGGAGAAGTGTAGGTGTGTTCAGTGTCCTAAAGCTATTGCTTTGTTAATCCAGGCAGAGAAAAAGTTCTCAGGAGAAGAATAATGACTAGAGGTTGAACTTCAGGCTATGTTGGTTTGTCATTCTCTTTTCAAAGGAAGGCTCCTGGGGAGATCTAATATCCTTTATTAGACCAACAACCCTCTTTTCAGCCCTTCCTTGGACAATGGGACTGATATTGTGCTACTGTAAAGCAGACTTGTGCAAACCAGACTCCCAAACCAGCAAAACAGCTTCCCTCTGCCCTCTGCCTCTGAATTCTTTCTAGTGTGGCTTCAAGAGCAAAAATGCCTGAACACAGAAGAAAAGAGGAAACAAGATAAACTGTATAATCCCACTTCAAAGGCTCTTTTAACTGAGTTGCACTGGATGGGAACATCGGCCTGAATAGATGGATTTTAACTGTTTGTAGGGTGTGTTGCACCCTGTCTGTGTGCCATGGGCCAGGCAGCCAGGGTGGAGGGAGCAGGGCTGCAGTGTGTCCTTACTTCCAAAGTCTTTTTGTGAAGTGGCTGTGCCCATTTAATTCTTTCTTCTTTTTTGTTAATGATACAAGCTTTAGACCCCTGCCAAAAGCAGCATCCTTTCTCTGGCCTATAACCTATAAGTTGATGTAGATGTAACCAAAAAATCATGTGTAACTCCACAGCTGCAGCTTTCTAGAGGACGACTGTCACACTCACAGGGATGGTGTGAGGTAGGGCAAGTCGGGGACCTGGGCTTGGAGATGACTCATGTCTACCATTGGCTTTAGTTTAATTTCCCCAGTTGCCAGTTTCTTTATCTATGAAATGGGACTAGTGTTACATTTTGCTCTGGGGGATACAAGTGGAGAAAGCTAGGTAGGAATTAACAGCTTTTCCAAATATGATGTCGCTGAAAGCTTCTGAAAAGACATAGAAAAAAATTTATATTTCATTGTTTGACAAACAGAACTGTGCTTCTACCATGCTTTCATTGAAGCTGTAAGAAAAATAAATGGTGCTTTCCAAAGATCCTGAAGAAAAAAAAAATAATAGCTAAAGGAGCAGGTTAAGCACTATGAGCTTGATGTTCCCAATGAGACCGGTCAAAGATTATTCATCAAAATGATTTTTTTTTTGCATACAAATGGGGCTTTTTATGACAAAAAAAGTCACAAAATGTGAGTTGTACCCAAGCAAGGTTTTTTTCCTGAAAATTAAAAGCCACTTAAAAGTGGTGTTTTGAGGCCAAAAAGCTGTTGAATTTTTGATGAGGAATCAATATTTCCAGTGAATAATCCATAACACAGACACAGACACACACACACAAAAAAAGCAAACAACAAAAAAAGTCCAAATCCCCATCAGAGAAAAGGTGTGATGTAGAAAGAACAGGTGGGGAAAAAAAAACCCCAAACACACAAATATCCTCAAATTCTAGATAATTTATTTCCACAAGGAACTGATTTACCAGAAAGCAGTGATTTAAACCAATCTGGAAAAAGGGCAGGAATACAGCCTTCACTCCCTTCTTACCCACTCTGCACTAACTAAATAAACTCTGCACTCCCAGCTTCTCTTGGTGACTACAGTGATCTCTGCCTCTTTTGCAAAACTTGCAGACCATCTACATCAGAAGGATATCCCCCATTTCCACCACATTCTCTTCACAGGGGGATAGATGCCAAGACAAATGGCATTCATCTTGCCTTGGCTAGGTGCGGAATCCAGATCCTCACCTCTTCAGTTTACCAACAAAGATGAGTTCTGCAGTGGAGGCAGAGGTCTGGCATTGAGTGTCATGTCATGGTGAGAGGGACTATCACCATGAGCTATTTTACATCCTTTTTCATTGCTATCTTAAGCAAAGCTGTGCTATGTCAGACGTGTCACAATTTTACCTCTGTGATGCAAAGCCAAAATGGCCTAAAGTAAATTTTGCTGAGCATGAAACTAATTCTCCAGCCTAGCTGATCAGGGCTGCACTGACAACAACCAGGAATTACTAACTTATAAATGGCAGCTAAATGGGTATTGGGAAGGCAGATAAGGCTGCTTGCTATTATTTATCACTTGTATTGCAGCACCATCTACATGTCCCTGACACAGAGCACAACTCCGTGGCATCAGGCCCTGAAGAACCACAAAATACAAAGGGCATTTGGGGTGTGTTGTAGTTCAAGATTAAAACACTTAAATGCAAATGTATACATGTGAGCTAGGGGGTTGGCTGAATTGCTGAACCTGAGCATCATGCCATTGGAGATGGCCTGTATCACTCTTGACTTCCAACATCCACGTAGGTCTCCCCTAGGTCTTGTGTCGCGACTGACAGCCCTGTGCAGATTTCCTGATCTCAAATGGCACTGTTTGGGCAACTCAGTCAAGCCTTAGGTTTTCTCTGGCTACGGTGTTAGCTTGGGAACCAGGTATGCCTCGACTCTTACATGTGGTCAACCTATGTTTCGGTGTCCTCTTTGGGGGCTGAACCCATCTGTTGTGCCCCAACAAGTTTCTAAAAGGAAATATAAAAGCAGATACAGGAAGGTTCAGTTCTTCTCATCCAGATATGGGGATGACATTCATCTGAATAAATGTCAAACAGACACTCACACAGAGGAGTGCATTTCATCTCTTTCTAAAAATGACACCTATATTTAGACAGATGGATCATGTTCTGTTGTCCATCGCCTGAATTCAGTGACCACCAGGGAACTCAGGACAACTCGCTCATTTTGAGACATGCTGTAGGTGTACTCAGTCCCTGAGATGAATTCCATCCCTTGTGAATTCAGACAGAGAATGGAAAGTACCAAAACCACAATGGAATCATACTTATCAGCTCAGTATAAGCAGTCTTAACTTCCCACATTTCTTTTCATTCAGATTTTTTAACTGCCTTGGGGAAGAAAAGTTTTTTAGAAAAGAACTGGACAAATATATCAACCCAGAAGATCTGGATCAATCCATTAAAAAGAAAAGAAAATGAGTCAGTTCAGTCAATTCTCCATAAAGAATAAGATGAAACTTTGAAAGTTAAGTATTGGCCCAATCACGATGTTCTAAGCCTTATGCTGGAGATTAATTGTAATTCATTTGCTCTAGCACTGGGTAGCAGCCAATGCTGTAATGCATTTTGAAGACAAAGTAGCCACTATTTTGTGTAAGCGATGCTGGCAATGCAAATTGTCCTAATGGCATAGTGGTTAACCAGGATGCTGGAAAGCCCAAAGAATGATTTTACCCTTACAGGGCATTTTAACATTTAAGAAGCTGTTTAGAAGGTAGCAGCAGTGGAAAGAAGGTGCCTCAGCTGAGGCAGCTTTCAAAGGTCAGCAGTAAAGCAAGGGTACTCATTAGAGAAGAAGGGAGAAGGACAGAGGAAGATTGTTTAACAGCACGAATATCAAGGCAGAGAAGCAAAGATGCCTCTAAGTACACGGAGCATTGTTTGGACAGGGTTCTTCCAGCTCACCAGTTTTCCCATTCAGAAAAAGAAGCAGCATATCCATCTTCCATGGTCAACCTGCTTCTGGTGTGTCAGAGAGGGTAGGGGAGCACTGGAATCACTGCCTTCTCTGAGCAGGCCCTAGAACTCAGCTGGGGAATGGCTTGGAGGCACTGCACAGAGGGATACATCTTCAGCCCCGTCTCCAGGTGTCCAAGGCTGGGAGAGATCAAAGAACACCCTGAAAGCTGAACACAGTGAGAGGTATGCCAGCATTAGGGAGGAGAAACCTGCAGCCAAGAGTATGGAGAAAGCATTGATCCCATTCTACTCAAATAAAAAATTTATTTGGACATGGATAAGGCATCTAGCATTGCTTCATAGCAACCATTCTTCTATTCTTTGGAAAAGAAAGCCCTTAAAGGGCAACGATGGAACAAACTGCTCCAAGGGCAAGTAATATTAAATGTGAGCCAGATTGTGGCTCAAACTAGAAGTCTCTACCTATGTCTGGGAAACATTCAGCTTTAGCTAATGAGCTGTTTGCAAGACACCAGAAACAAAGGCAAACAAATGTAAATAATGGCCTCAAGCTACAGCTTGTAGTGAGACATTTTGCGTCTGCACTCCCAGACTGTGAAAGATAGATCTAAGGTTATAAGCAGATCGCTATAAACTTAAAGCATTAGTCCCAAAGTTACGTTTTCTCTTCTCTTCATACAGCCTGCCAGTTTAAAGCTTTTTTACAGCTTTTGCGTGATCTGTGCTTCAGTTGTGCTCTCTGAGCTTTCTCATTACTTGGGATTACTTATTAAATTCTTTGAGTGAGTAAAATTCCA
>VZTV01104267.1:0-12092 GCA_013400875.1 Anhinga rufa | reverse complement strand
AGGGACCCACAAGGGTCATTGAGCCCAACTTCTTTCCCTGCATAGGTCAACCCCAAAATTGACACTATATCTCTGAGGGCATTGTCCAAGTGCTTCTTGAGTAGTGTCAGGCTTGGTGCCATGACTGCCTCCCTGGGGAGCCTGTTCCAGTGCTCCACCACCCTCTGGGTCAAGAACCTTTTCCTAATATCCAACCTAAACCTCCCCTGGCACATCTTCCTGCCATTCAGTCTGGTTCTTCATAGGATAGGTTGGTGTGTGACATCCCTAGCAGGGTTTTCCTGAAAGGACAGGAGTATGGATGAGTCTCATACTGAGGCTTCTGAAGTTCCTTTTCAACTGTTTTTGAGTGTGATATAAAACCTCAGCTTCACCTCAGCTGCTGCAAAGCATACTATAACCTCTTCCCCACTTTGGAATGCTAGAAGAGTGTTTGACCAAAGAGTCAGAGGCACAGGCATGAAAGCACAACTCAAGCAATGTGTCTCAGCAAAGGGGCATTGAGGTAAAACATTCGAAAAAAAACATCTTTAAGCTAACCCACCTCTCTTTATGCTATATCTGAGCCACAGGAGGCACAAACAGGTACCTTGCCACTGAATCTTAGACCTCTGAAATGCCAGCCTGTGTTATCAGCTAGTTCAAAAGCCTTCACTAACACAACTTTAAACTGGATCATTAGGCCAACATTAGACAGTAACTTTAATAGCCTGTCCTCAGTGGTATCACAGCTGAGTACCTCCACTGAGTCCAAAAGCAGTGACTAGCTTCTTTGCACCTCTGGGGTAGTGCCTGGCCCCATGCTGGACTGGCAGGATGCTACAGAACTGCCTCATCAGCTTCTGGGCAAATGTGACATATATTATCAAACAGCAAAGGAAGCACTCTTCTTTTGATAGTCATCTTAGGCATCTTTTTCAAACTAGAACTGGAAACAACAAGCTTTTTAAGGGCAAAATTTAAAAAAAAAAAAAGGAAAACTCCCATATGCTTTTAAAATGCCACAATTCTGTAAACTTTCAAAGTCGTTCTAGACATTTGAATGAGGCAGCCCAATGAACAAAGAGTAGTTGTATATGTTTAAACCTTGTATACTCATATATTATTCTTGCAGCATTGATTTAGAGTAAGTTTGCTTTTGTATGTTTGCTTCTTTGCCTTTTGCTCAAATATTTTCTGTCAGAATTCTTGAATCCTGCAGCCTACCCTGTGGCTCTTATGAGCAATGGTAAAACCACTCTTTTTAATGAAGCAAAGTAAGTAAGCTCATGAAACACAGAAATTGGTGCTGCTGTCCAAGTCAATGGTGAGAGTGATCAATCAGCTGTATGTCTGCTTTAACAATCTCTGCACCCACTTTGCAAGTTTCTGCCTTTAAAAACCAGACATTTATATAAAAGACATATGTATGTAGAAATGTATACATATGTGTACATATATATGCTTATATATATGCATGGTAATGTTATAGAAGGCACATGTGAACCAATCAGCACTGTTACTTCCCTGCTTATATGTATTTCTTCATCTGCAAGAGCACAGGGTTACTGAGGACTGAGTGGGCTGTCACATCCAGCCCTCACTACTGCACACGTTCCCACCATACAGCCCTCTCTGGAATTCTGTCACGCTCCCAGGTAAAAGCAAGTGTGTGGTTTGGCCCCAGTAGTTTGTTATAAGACCCTTTCTGAACCTTAGCATGATCCTGATTAAAAGCCATCTAAATTGCAACCCGAATATACCCCTACATCTATGTGCTCATCAGCCTACACTGGCTATTAAAGAGTCCTTTTTCTGCTTTGATGTTCACCTCCATGACTATTCACAAACGGCAACCCAGCTGCCTGGTCCTTAGAGCCAGTCTCTTTTTGGGTGATGCAGTATGATGCAGGTATTTCTGCACAGAAACCAGCATAAAAAGTTCTGCCCCATGTTGAAACACCTTTCCCACTCCAGCCATGAAGTTCATTGCTCCCCCTGTAAGACAACACAAGTATTTGTGGGCCCTGCAGTGAGAAGCTTCACTGTGCCAATCCCCAATTAACAAAATGTTGCTTTACAGGCCTGTTACGAGCCCGTGCCGTTTCTGTGATTCCCTTCACAACACAGCTGCACAAGCGCCCACATTGCCATAGCAAAGCAAGGAGCAGAGAGAAATGAGAAGGGAGGACAAAGCCTGCAGTGAGGAGCTGGTAGGAAGTGAGCAGTAGCCAGGGAGAGACCTCTGGCTTGATACCAAAGAAAGCACATTATTTATCACATCTGCAGTTTCCTCCAACAAGAGTAGCTTTTCATACTCAGTATCACCTTGCCATCCTCCTTGACATCTCTTCCTTTTCAGATGAAGCTTTTTGGACATAGATGAACAAAACTATTCAGTCTTACAGATTGACTTGTGTAACAGGACAAACCTTTTTTTTCCAGGGCACAATCTCCACATTCATTCTAGGGCCATGTTGCCTGCACTATATCTACCATCCCTCGTGATCAGAGCACACCCTTATCCTTCTCAGCTGATTCCAGCTAATAAGATCCATCTTATTTAGAGAAATTTCTACAATTCATTGCTGAGCTTGTGTTTTTGCAATTTTTAAACCTGGATGGTATACAATCTCTGTCGTTGTTCTCAAGGTTAACTAATACCTCCAAAATGACCATTCCCTCCTCGCCAGTCTTGGATGTATGTCCTGGCTTTCACTAGGCAATGTGCTCCTGAACAAGGCCAGTTCCAGGACAAGTCATCGAGGACCATGCCTACTCCTGGGATGATTCATCCTTCTCCAGCAGCATCATTGTCCCTCAAACCCAGCCCTTCTCCATGGCACAGCTCCACCTTGCCCCAGCAGCACTACCTGCACTTGGACTTGACATAGGGTCTGCAGCAGTGCCCATCCTTCCCGCATCTTCTCAGCCCTGGGAGGCCTTATTATGTTTCCCACCTAGGCAGTTCAGGGTTTCTTTCCTCTCTTTTCCTCCGTTCCTGCAGTCTCTGATGCCTCCCTGGCCTCCTCAGTGCTGTTTTGGGACTTCTTGGTAAGTCAGTCACTCATACAACAGCTCCTGCAAGTACATGTCTTCTGCCAATGGCAGTCAGTTCTAAATTCCTTTAGGAAAAATAAAAGAAAAAAACCAAACACCATTCAAGCTGTAGAATGATGTTGACATGTGCAAGTGCGGCTACGCTGAGGCAAACTTCTTGGCATTGGTGTGGACCAAGCAGTGGGCATCAAACAATGATGGGCTGTAAGGCGGTGCTCAGCAGTTGTTCTCATGTGTAATCTGTTTAGCTCTTGACCTGGGTATTTCATCAGGTGACAATACTGGTGCAGCTATTTACCTAGAATAGTCTGCATTCTACCAGGTATGTGTAGTTGGGTTTGGTCACATGAATGCTTGGTTATTTCAAGTCTGAAGTGGCACTACGCAGTTGTGACTAGGGCATGGCAGGGCAATGCAGGCAGTGGCACCTTCCTCCTGTTGCACAGGACAGCTCTTCCACAGCACACTGGTTCCCAGCTGGGGGACTGTTAGTTGTTTATTTTATTTTCTTTATTGTATTGCAGTTACTGTCTAACTGTAATACCTAATAACTTAATAGAATGAGCCAAATAGTACAGGCTTCAACAGAAAAGAATTTATGACTAGCACATTTAAAACATCTCTACAAAATGACTGTAATATTATTTCTGTTCAGGAGTTTGGAAACATTAACTTTTCTGTTTGGTGGATGAAGAAAATTTCACGTTGAGGAGAAAGCAGAAGGGATGGCTCTACTTTAGTCCCTTTCTCTTTAAGCCTGATTCAAATGTCTTTAAAGGAAAATGGAATGCCAAAATAAATTCCTGGAAGAGAGATGGATTAATGGTCCATATAGAGAAAATCAATGACAAATACAAAACATGGTCATTGATACTATGCTTACTCTGTCTAGACATAACATGCATTTTTTGTTTATAAACAAGACAGTACTTACACTTTAAAATTCAATTGTTTTATATATATTAGTCACTCTGAGCAATAAATAAAACCCACAGTTTTCTGTTAATCCTCATTGATGAATCCAAATAAAATGATTTATAATGTATTGCATTCCATAATCACAATATGCTGTGTAGTTTAACGATAATGTTGCAGATATCTTTCTTTGCGAAACTTCACTTCAAGCTTTTCAAGGATATTTATTTCTTCATCTGCATATGAAAAGCCAATCTCAAAGCAGCATCTATCCAGGCCACAGTAGCATTCATAAAGACAGAATTGCAATTAAACAACAGCTACAATGCAATGAACGAACTGGGTAAGAAGGGAGGAGCAAAGGGGAGCATGGAGGAGAGCCAGAGGGTAGCGGGAAGTGCCCATTGACTGGGGCAGGGTTAATGGGGGCCTGGGACAGTGGGGACTCCTGGGGGGGTCCCGCCTCAGCACTGGCCTCCTGCACGAGCAGGCTCACCTGCGAAGCCCTGCAACACAGCTCCAGCATGGAGCTGGCACGTAGGCAGAGCTGCCACAGCCTAGGCAGCCAGGCTGATCTTGCTGTCCATGCACAGAGCAATTATATGCAGGAGATTAATTACTGCAACCAGCACACTGCAAATGGTCTGTGCCTTCGCTGACAGGTTGGTCTGGCTCAGGCTTATGGGGCTTTATACAGACTGAAATGTGTCCCAGTTTACCACAGGGCCACAGCCATAGCCAGCATCCCAGCAAGCAAGGAGCAGTGGAGGATTTGGGGAGAAGGATGGGTACAAGCACAGAGGGGAGCAGGAGCTGGTGGCCAGCAGAGCATGGTGCCTGCCCAGAGAGACCACCAAGACCAGGAGTGTCACATGAAGCCAGAACTGTTCTTCTGTGGATGTGACTGACATCAGACATGCGTCTTACAGGCAATGAGTCTTTTACCTCCAAAGGGGCAGAGCATTATACATTGTAGGGATCATCTGCTGCAAGCCAGCATGGAGCAGCTGGGGCATGCATCCACAGAAACTGAACATCACTGTCTCATCAGCAAGCCCCACTCCAGCCCATAGTGACATACGGAGACAATTTACAGGCATGTAAGAAGAAATACATTATAGCTGGTTAGCACAAGTGTATCTGATCCCAGTACAAAACAGACGTCTTCCTCAAAGCTCAAGCCAGCTAATTCCACAAGAGTTTCAGCCATGCCTCAAAGGCTTCCACTGAGCTTCAGTGTCTCCTTCCATATAAATAATTTACAGATCACCTTTCAAAACATAAACATTTCTAAGTAAAATGTTTTTAAAAACCTTAAATAAACCTGTAGATGGGATCCTTTGCTCCTATTTATATCTAAGTACCAGAAATGAATGCCCAAAATGCACTCCTATCTGTTACTGACAAGCAGAAATTGCACAAAGCCTGGTTACTTTGACTATTTAACAGATGTGTCAATCACAACTTGAAATTCTCTTAGTGTTTAGGCATGCAGACATATTATGGAGATAAATGGTGGGTTTCTTCTTTCAATATTATCCCTAATATCTTACCTTAGAGCATCTTGCTTCAGTGTCCCATGTATGAGGCACATACTCAAAAATAGAAACGAAAATCTCTTCAGTGGCATCAGGGAGCAATTACATGGTAAAGCAGCACTGTCGGTGGTATTTCAGGATTTAATGCTGAGCTGTCACAAAGTGTAGGATGACCAGATGCAGCTCTAACTCCAAGCTCACATCCCCCAAGGAGAAGCTTTGCTTTTGCTTTCCTGCTCAGGCTCCCTAACCCCATTACCTTGCACAACAAGCTAAGTCATTTGTGGCACATTGTGACCGAGATGATCCATTTTTCTCCACACAAAGACAATTTTTGAGGGGCAAAGGAAGAAGTGGAAAACTAAGGAGGGACAGCAGGTCACTGTTACTCTGGCAGTGGATAAGCAGGTTTGCCAAGAGCTGGATGACCTTCTGATAGCTCTGCCTGCCTTGAGGCCCAGGCTGTCAAGGGAAGAGGTATGTTTGCTGGGCTCATCTTTGACTCCTCTCTGCTCCTGTTGTTAGCTTCATTACGCTTGGGTATTTCCTTTGAGAATCCTCCACAAAATTAACCTCTGGATCTCACCCCTGGACTCTCAGCAAATGCCCACAAGCCATGCTTATAGGCAAGTTCTGAATTCTGAACTAGTCCTTTTCTCCCAGACTTACTGCAATGAATACTTTGCTGAAAGTCTTGCTGAGATAGCACATATGTGTTCTGGTTTCATAGCAGGAATTTACTGACCACAGCAGAAGAAGAGATATCCCAGGAGGGACCTTCACTTTCTTGTGTTTGCTTGTTTATTGCTATCATATTCCTCTTTGAACACCTCGAGGTTCTTAATGAGGTAGTAATTGAAAGAGAAATGCCCTTTGCAACCCTAAAAATCAGAAGTGTTCTTCATATCAGCCTAAACTCGACGATTGCCACTATAATTTGCATGTTACTTGGAACTGATGTTTCTGAACATCTATTTAAGCACCACTGGAATCAACAGCAAAACTGTCGTTCAGTTAATTAGCTAGGTTTTCACACAACATCACATTTCAGATGTTATTTCACACACAGAACACACTAAAGAAGAAGGATATCCCTGTCAGTTGCTTTGTTAGACAGCTATCCAAACATCTGCCTCATCAGGAATGAGATGCCACCATGCCAGGCTCCCGTCTCCCCTGGCTTCTGCAACTTACCTGAGGCTCCCAGCTCTTCACTGGACCTGAGAATAGCAGACAGATCACACCTATATTCAGCCAGTGTACTTGAGAATTTGCTTGGTTGTTCAGTTTACATGCTTTGCCTTCTCTTATTGTTAAACTGCTAACTTTAAACACAAGTTTGAAAAGAGCTCTTTAGATTTTCTTTCATGAAAACCTAGACCGAGGCATGACATTCATCACATCATTGTAATTCCTGCAAACTAAGCAACATGGCATAGGAGTCCATATTTTTAGACAATTGCAGACAATGGGTTTGTTTGCACAAGAGGTGACAGATCCACATTTGCAATCAGAAGATCAGCCGTTGCTCACAGTGCAGAAGGAAGGGCTGCCCTCTGCACCTGAGGACCATTAGATGTGCCAACAGCTCTTGCATTCTTGGTGTATCAGCCACTCCTCCCAGTTTTGTGTTATCTACAAACCTGCTGAGCGTACTTGCTGCCTTTCATACCAGCACTGTCCAGGGCAGGGCAGGGCACCCTGGGAGGTGTGGGCAAAGCTTCCCTCTTCACCAACAAGATGAGGTTCTTGCATAACATACAGTGCTGGGCCTCTGCAAAAACACATCACAAAGCTGGTCCATTTATAAGCTTTTTCCTCTATATTTTTCTGTAAAACAACCCCAATCATAAATTATTTTGGGCCACTGAGTATCTTTATGATGTGTGTGACAGCCTCAGTATTTCTATGTATCACAGCAAAGGTCTTGAGATTGGCCCGTTTGTGTTTTCCCTTTTTCCCTTTTTTTTTCTTCTGTTGTTAAACCATAGAATCATAAAATCATAGAATGGTTTGGGTTGGAAGGGACCTTTAGAGGCCATCTAGTCCAACCCCCTGCAGTGAGCAGGGACATCTGCAGCTAGACCAGGGTGCTCAGAGCCCCGTCCAGCCTGGCCTTGAGCACTTCCAGGGATGGGTCATCTACCACCTCTCTGCTCAACCTGTTCCATTGTCTCACCACCCTCACTGTAAAAAATTTCTTCCTTATATCCAGTCTAAACTTACCCTCCTTTAGTTTAAAACTGTTACCCCTTGTCCTGGCACAACAGGCGTTGCTAAAGAGATCGTCCCCATCTTTCCTATAGTCCCCCTTTAAGTACTAGAAGGCCACAATAAGGTCTCCCCGCAGCCTTCTCTTCTCCAGGCTGAACACCCCCAGCTCTCTCAGCCTGTCTCCACAGCAGAGGTGCTCCAGCCCCCTGATCACCTCCGTGGCCTCTTCTGGACCCGCTCCAGCAGGTCCATGTCCTGTCTGTGCTGGGGGCTCCAGAGCTGGACGCAGCGCTGCAGGGGGGGTCTCACCAGAGCGGGGCAGAGGGGCAGAATCCCCTCCCTCACCCTGCTGCCCACGCTGCTGGGGATGCAGCCCAGGGCACGGCTGGCTTTCTGGGCTGCCAGTGCACATTGTCGGCTCATGCCCAGCTTTTCGCTCACCAGTACCCCCAAGTCCTTCTCCGCAGGGCTGCTCTCAATCTCTTCATCCCCCAGCCTGTATTGATAGCAGGGGTTGCCCTGACCCAGCTGCAGGACCTTGCACTTGGCCTTGTTAAACCTCATGAGGTTCTCACAGGCCCACCTCTCCAGTTTGTCCAGGTCTCCCTAAGCATGCTAAATATGCATTAGAATTTATTTATAATTCATTGAAGACTATGACTTCTGCATCTTGATACGTAAAACTGTCAGCTTCTGCTACATCTTTTCTGTTTAAAGAACTGTCACTTGTGGGGTCATTTCAAAAACAGGTGTTTGTACCGTGATGCTCAGTATCATGATCCAAAATAATGCTCATGAAATTCCTGAGTGGAAGAAGCCTCATACCTCTGCCAAAGGCTGAGAACAATGGATTTAACTCAAACTGAATCATCACAGTGTTGCAAAAGGCGACTGCAGTAATAAAATTTTGCGAATGCTAACTTGTGTAATTCAGTAAGCGTATTAGACTGCAGACACAAAAAGAACACAGGAAAATAAACATCAGTCTGAAATCTGTTCTCTGCCTCACAAGGTTTGTCTAAATGAACTTGTTTTCTTAGAGCTTCTGCTGTGCCCCTGAGGCTGAACAGCCCAGTGAAACCCATTGTGGAGCAGAGCCAAGGGGACATCAAGTGAGGACAAGTGGAGGGCTGTTCTCTGGGGCTGGTCCTGCTAAATGCGGATCAGCTCCAGCACATGAGTGACCTCCTGCCAGGAGGGAGGGATGTCTCCCTTGCATCATGCAGAAGCAGTAAAGCCACCCCATGAGGCACCTGCCTTGACCAGTCCCACAGGCAGGCTCAGCTCATATGCAGATGAGGGGCTGGCTATGAGGCTGGACAGTGCCATACTGAGATTTAATTAGTTGTCTTCACAGCTAAAGAGACTGACCCCAGTGAACACAGGCAGTGCCTTCCTCTTTCTTTTCTCTGGTATTGCTGACATGAAGTTCTTCAGCTGTGGGACTAAGTGAACAGCATATCACCTCCCAGCCTCACACTCTGCCTAAAAATCCTGGTACTGGTTTTAGCTGGGATAGAGTTGAATTTCTTCATAGTAGCTTGCGTGGTACTGTGTTAACAATGCTGTGCGGAAAACAGTGTTGATAACACAGGGATGTTTTCGTTAGAGCTGAGCAGTGCTTGTACAGTGTCAAGGGCTGTTCTGCCTCTTACCCTGCCCTGCCAGTGAGCAGGCTGGGGGTGCACAAGGAACTGGGAGTGGACACAGCTGAGACAGCTGATTCCAACTGACCCAAAGGATATCCCAGAACTCAGGACATCATGCTTAGCAATAAAATCTGTGGAGGGAGGAGGAAGAGGGTACATTTGGAGCAATGGCACTTGTCTTCCAAAATTCCTGATTTTGCTTTGCTTGCGTGTGCTGCTTTTGCTTTACCTGTTAAACTGTCTTTATCTCAACCCATGAGTTTTTGCACTTTTACCCTCCTGATTCTCTCCCCCATACCACTGCAGGGGAGTGATTGAGAAGCTGGGTGGGCTGAGCTGCCTACTGAGGTGAAAACATGACAGCTGCAGCAATCTTGAAGTGAAACCGTTGTTTTCTAGACAAAAATGGGATACAGGCTCCTCTCCTGTTTACCAAGGAAAGGGGGGAACAGAACTGGCTGCATGAGTTAATTCTTTTGCCAAAACAACCGATGTGACTTTCCCTGTAAAAACCATTGAAGGCTTCAGCAATGGCAAGAAAATAAGCTTCTTTTCTTTTTTAGTATACTTTTTATGCCAAGGCCTTTAACAATATATAGTTTAGTAAACATTAAATTTTATCTTCCTTTGTAACTACCAAGGGCCCTAATTAAAACAATTTCATAAGTTTTTTGCACTGAGATATTTTTTCCAGAGGCAACATAAGCAAATGTCATTAAACAAGAAAATCTGTGTCTCTTTAGATTTGTAATAATGTGTGCTTTTATAAGTAAAGGAAAACAACATATTTTTACACTGCGTGTGACACTGTTCCTGTTCCTTGCATGGCTGACTGATGATGCAATCGAACAATGAAGCATGTGTTACAAATTTTGAAATAAAATATACTATTTGAAATTTGTTTCTCAAAGGGAATTGGGTATTTAAGTTACATTTTATGTTCAAAAATTCTCACTACAGTCCACCAAAGCAATATCAAAGTTGGACAAAATATCTAGAATCTATCTTTTATTCTAGTTCTAAATGTGTGTTCATTGTTTTTTCCCTCTTATTGTTAGAGCTTCTAGATAGGACTGGAGGCAAAAATTACTAATTTATTTTCCAAGATCATGATATATACACTTAAAAGTATTTTAAAAGCTTTATATACCTCATCCTTCATGTTAAAGTTCTACTTGGAGTGATTGATGGAGGACTGATAAGTGATGGAATAATGTTCAATGATAATAAAATGTTCACTACATGATATGTAGTAAAGACAACTCTAAGATTATTAGCAAAATGTCTTTTAAATAGTTATAAAACATCAGTAACAATGAAAAAGCATTAACACTATTTATATTTTTAGAAGTATTTTATATTTAAAGTTGTAAAGAAATGTATAGACTTTAATATAAATTGTGACTCAGTTTCCAAAGAATATTTAAAAGCCTAAAATAATAAAAACTTAGTTATTATTATTTCCCTCATCCTCATAGTAGATATCCTCTTCAATAGGTTTGTAAGGATCAGAACAGTGATTTTGTGTGTGTGTGTATGTGTGTGTGTGTGTGAAAGAAAAGTGAATAGAAACCTTGTCTCCCAAGCCAGCATATAGAAAAAGTTTCATGTTGACGAAGATATGGGCTGTTCTGTGAGTAGACCCACACTTACTTGCTTATGGCCACTTCTTTTGAAAGCTATGATATGAACGCAGATGAAACTGTTTCCAAGCCCTTCCCATTACTCTTGTGTTTCCCAGTCCTGACAGAAGTGGGGATCAGTAGCCTCAGCTGCAGTTCACCCTTTACTTCCAGTCCTTTGTGGGGTAGAAGAAGAAACAGCAGGGTGAAACTCAGTCATCCTGGGATAGGGCAGATTACTCGCTTCTTCTCATGACTTTAGTGAAGAGAAATGTACCACCAAGGTGCTTGCATTTCCACAAGCATGATTAACCTGTGGACAGCTGAGGATAGAGTCTCTGCTTTTCCCCAGTTTCACTTTGAACAAGCCTGTTCTCTCAACATTATCTGCCTATGTGTATGCAGATTGCTATGTATCTGTTTCTGTGTATTTAAGACTTTTTTTCTTAAATGGTATGCACATTACAGATGTACATACTATAACGCACTCCTCTGAAGCTGAAAGTTCAAGAAGTAGTTTTCTGATAAAAATCACTTTGCATAACATTTAGGGATATGTGTGGCTCTAAACTGCTCTTGTGGCAAAACAAACAAACAAAAAAAAACCCAGTAGAAATCTTATTATTTGCAGTGACACAGGGCAAAGAACCTTCTCCATGAAGTGGGACAGCATCATTCTGGGCACTGCGGAATCACAGGTAAGGCAGAGCTCCTCCTCACAGAGCATGGGCTGTAATGACTGTAAGCTGAGGGGATGCACTTGAGGGGACTCCACAGGGCACCAGTGCAGCAATATTGGTGGTCATGGCAGACTGCTCACTGCCACTTCATGGTCAGCAGAAGGCATCAGAGAGGTGTGAAAGGGACCTCTGAGGCAGCGTGATGGCCATGTGCAGCAGTGTGGCAGGGCTGGCAAGGAAGCCCTTCCTTCCAGCCCCAGGGTGGAGGAGGCAGCATCACAGCCTGCCCACCAGGACTAGGTTGGGCACAGGAGCACTAGCACTGCTGCTGTCCTCCCTTGGGAATTGGCAGGAGCAGACTGTCACGGTTTAGACTAGACTAGACTAGACTTAGACTAGACTAGACTAGACGAGAATATTTTCAGCTGGAAGGGA
>VZTV01104264.1:0-10160 GCA_013400875.1 Anhinga rufa | reverse complement strand
CCTGAAGGGGGCCTACAATAAAGGGCATGTAGTGATAGGATAGTGATAGGATAGANGTAGGGATAGGACAAAGGTTAATGGCTTTAAACCAAAAGAGGGTAGATTTAGATTAGATATAAGGAATAAATTTTTCCCTATGAGGGTGGTGAGGCACTGGAACAGGTTACCCAGAGATGTGGATGCCCCAGCCCTGGAAGTGTTCAAGGCCAGGTTGGATGGGGCTTTGAGCAACCTGGTCTAGTGGAAGGTGTCCCTGTATATGGCAGGGGAGTTGGAACTAGATGATCTTTAAGGTCCATTGCAACCTAAACCATTCTATGATTCTATGAAATTAATGATTTAAATTATTGCAAATGTATAGCTGCATGTTCAAAGTAAATGTGCAATCCAATCTTTTTTGCTGGCATAATGATGGCTTATGTGTCCTGGTTTTGGCTGGGATACAGTTAATTTTCTTCAGTGTAGCTCGTATAGTGTGGTTTGGATTTGGTATGAGAATAGTGCTGATAGCATGTTGATGTTTTAGTTGTTGTTAAGTAGTGGCTAAGTGTCCCTAAATAGTGCTTACACTAGTCAAGGACTTTTTCAGCTTCCCATGCCCTGCTAGGGGCACAAGAAGCCAGGAGGGGAGGGGGCACAGCCAAGGCAGCGGTCCCAAACTGACCAAAGGGGTAGCCTATACCATATGACATCATGCTCAGTATATAAAGCTGGGGGAAAAAGAAGGAAGGGAGGGATGTTTGCAGTGGTGGCATTTGTCTTCCCAAGTAACCATTAAGCTTGATGGAGCCCTGCTTTCCTGGAGATGGCTGAACACCTGCCTGCCGATGGGAAGTAGTGAATGAATTCCTTGTTTTGCTTTGATTGCGTGCACAGTTTTTGCTTTTTCATCATATAATTATTGTTATTATTACTATTTCTGTTTTGCTTTACCTATCAAAATGTCTTTATCTCAACCCATGAGTTTTCGTACTTTTACCCTTCTGATTCTCTCCCCCATCCCACCAGCGGGGAGTGAGCAAACAGCTGTGTGGTTCTTAGTTGATGGCTGGGGCTAAACCACGACATTATGTTAATGAATATGTTAGATTTCAGATGAAAAAATAGTTATATTAACATTAAGAGAGGTAGGATATGTTATTTTACACATAGGTTACCTGTGTAAATTGTCATGACTGAGTGGAAAGGGACTAAATAAATAGCAAACCTGAGAAAATAAATTTTCATTTCAGCTTTTTACCTAGGTATTTAAACAGTTTCTTAACTTCAGAAGTACTTTTTGGCTACACTGTCATTGACATCTCATAACTTTTGATTGATTTATAAAATTTTACTGGCAAATTAATTAGGACCTGTGCTTAATATCCTGACTCCCATTATTCACACAGATAGAATTGGAATAAGTTTAGCACTTTGTAATAAGACTTTGATCATGATCCTCTTGTCAATTTTTGATATATTATGTTAACTAATTTACACTTCTGAAATATCATATCCAATTTTATTTATATTATCAGTTATTTTGTTTTGTAAAATTAAAAATTTCAAGTGCAGAAAAATTACAGTCATTGAGCGTAAAAGAATTAACGAACACACCAATCAGGCTGAATACTTAAGGTGTACTCTGGGTGCCAGAAAAATCAGGTTCAGTACAGTCACCTGGTCAGGGCTTCAGGCTGGGGATTAGACTCAGAGGGTAGTTTTATGCTTCATCTTGTATGATGTAACTAACAGGATCCCTGATGCATGCTTGAATTTACATTACCTGTGAAAATTTATATTGCTGAGACTGTGATCTACAAAAGCCAGTATGACCATCTAGGTGTGCTCATTACTAGTGTTGGCAAGGGAACCGTGTATTACTTTCTTCATCACAGTTTATGAAACCGTTCATATTTAGGATTCATTGACATGGAGTTATGCATCTAGGCTAGACCCAAAAAAATCCCAAAAGCAGACTTAGCTGAATCAGGTGTAATGGTGAGTAATGTGAGGCGTCCTAGTCTTCAACTGACATTGGTAACTCTCTATCAACTGTCATTTACTTTGCCTAAATTCTATAGGTATTTAATTTCTTAACTTCAAAAGTTTCCAGGGCACATAGTTATATATCTTTATCCTAAAATACCACATCTCAGTTTTGATCAGGTAAATGCCTCAGCACCCAAGTCTGACTTGGATCTAGAAATTAGGCTATGAGAGTACTCTGGAAGTCTTGATGTCAGTGCAAGGAACAAGCACACAGTCAGACTGCTTGTGATGCACAGGTGAAGAAACCATCTCCTTTTCCTGAATTAACTTAAATTAGTTTAGGTAAGGGAGCCTCATATATATTCACAAATATCCTATTTTCCAGTTAGATAGAGCATTTCCAAAGTGACAAAATAATTAGCGGCTTAAATACTTGAATATGTAAAGAAAATTTAAGATGAAATCTCCATTATATTGTGTATATGTTATAGTTGAGTCAGGTGTAGAGTAATAACAGGTAGTACCAGCAGCACAAAAAAATACCTTGTCCGACTAGTTTTGCTTTTCAAAGGGGAAGAGAGAAGGGAAAGTGTTTCAAATGAACTTCAAGCACACCTACTGGCTAGGAAGAAATGGGGGACACTGCACTAAAGAACTGATGATAAACTGCTATAAGCATGCTCAGCAGCAGATGAAACATCATCCATGAGGCTTCAACAATATGAAGTTTTAGGTGGGAAACATATATCAATTTACAGAATTCAGAAGCAGAGGTAAAATGTTATAAATTTAAATGACACCTGCGTGTTGAACCTCAGTGCCTAAAATACATTTAAGCATCTGTAGCTGTCTAATGACTTTGTCTTCTAGATTTAATCTTGCTGGTTCATTAGTCCACTTCTGCAAAAAAAGTTATTTAGGTCAGTTTTATTAGGGGAAAAAAAAAAGAAAAAAATAAAGCTAAGAGAAAATATAGGAGATAAAATATAAGCAAGAACACTATATTCACAGCCAGGTATAGGGAGGAATTTAAATCAAACTGGAAATTACTAAAAAAGTTATAAAGTTTCCTTTTTCTTGTGCGCTCTGCCCAGGACAACTGTAAGGAAACAAAACTTCAGTGTTCCATTAATACATTTTGTAGTCCTAAGAAATTATCTGGCCTTCAGCTGGGATAGTCACACACCTGTCTACATGCATATATATGCTACTAAGAAACATTCAGTAAAGAAACTTCAGAAAGGAATATAACCTCATTCCACGAAAAACCACCAAAACAAGATAAATAGCAATTCTGTTAAGAATTGTTCCCTCAGCACATGAAAACCCTCACTACCTCATTGGTCAGGTTTTGTGACATAAGCAAGAACCTGGAAAATAATTTAATGATGTGAAATTTAATATTTAAAGTTTAAACACAATCAACATAGTTTCAGTATTATTTACAACTTTTGCTAGTTTATACAAAGGAATACACTAAAAAGTTATCCTGGACGTTGTGCTCTACGTGACTGCTTCAGCAGAGGGGTTGGAAAAGATGATGACCATAGGTTGTTTTAACACATCCACCACTCTGTCATCTCTAGGGCTTTGCCTCTGGTGACAGGCGGCGTATCCTTCTCCCTTGACAGCTATCAGAGGAGCCAAGTCAGGGCGTTCTCTTGGCGCTGAGGAGGCCACCAGGGCTCCTACACCTGCATTGCTGGGCTGCCCATTGCTGCCCCCTTGTGCACAGGGCACCAGATTCTCATCACAGGACCTGATAAGCCTGAGGTTAAGTCCACCTGCAAGGCCATGAGAAGACAGCAAACGTCTTGCAAAGCAGCCTTTCCCCCTTTGGGGCGCCTGCCTTCCTGGCTGGGCGGCTCCCGGGACCACTGTGATGTCAGAGAGTGACTGTGAGAACGCCCTGACCTCACTGCTTTTCAGCAGCCACAGGCTTTGTCCTTGTGCATTTTGTCCAGGACTCCTGCAGGCTCACACGCGAGGTGTGGAGGCTCCAGCAGGATCGTGGTCTTGCTCTTCAACCTTTGGCTTGGCAGAGAGCAGCAGCTCCAGTTGCTGAGTGAAAGCAGCCTCGTCCAACACTCCTCTGCCATCTGCCCAGCTGCGAGGTGCTGTGGGTCCCACACAGGGGCCGTCCTGGGGCTGTGGGCATGAGGAGGGCGCTCGGGCTACCCAGTGCTGAAGGCTGCCAGTGAGTTCCTCTGCCTTCCCTGACCACATCCTTCAGGTAGCCTGTGCTAAACCACGTCATGTCTGGGAGACGGTGTGGGGGCCTGGGGGCCTTGGGCATACCACCTCTTCCCTGGGGCCTCCTGACAGCTCGTCTGAGCCTGCCCCAGGTCTCTCACCCAATTGGGCTTGAGCACTGGGGAGGTGTGGAGGAGATCAGGCCTTCCCCTCCTGCTCTCCCTCCTGACCTCCCGCCCTGGAGCAGGACTCCAAAGGGGCACAGAGATGCACATCCCGGCCGGGGCCCCACCTCCTTCCAAGCCCCAGGGGGAACCTCTCCCAGGGAGGTTCAATATGGTGTTCAATATGATTTCACCTATGCCTAATCATGCTTGAAAAACCTGATAATTTTCTACAGTTAAATGTCTGGTTTGGTAGATGAGATGGATGAAGCGTATATTTATCTGCCTTTACGTCAATGCAGCTTTCAATATTGTTTGCCGTAAGATCCCCATAGAGGAGGTTGTGAAGTATGGTGTAGATGAGCAGACAATGAGTTTGGTTTAAAACTGGCTGCACAGCAGAACTCAGAATGTGTTTATCAGTCATAGAAAGTCTAGTTGGAGGCTAGTAGCTAGTGGTCTACCACCGAGGTCCATACTGGATCCAGTGCTTTTCAACAGCGTCATTAATGGTCTGCATGGTGGGGCAGAGTGTATTCTTGGCAAATTTGCTGATAACAAGAAACTGGGAAGAGTGTCTGATACACCCAGGTGTCATGCTGCCATCCAGAGGAACCTCAACAAGCTGGAGAAATATACCATAAGGAACCTCGTGAAGTTCAGCAAGGGAAAGTCCCTCATCACAAGTACATTGAGTTGCTGGAGCGTGCGTCCAGAGAAGTGTAACAAAGCTGGTGAATGGTCTGGAGAACAAGTCTTCTGAGGAGTGGCTGAGGTAACTGGGGTTGTTTAGCCTGGAGTAAAGGAGGCTGAGAGGAAACCTTATCGCTCTCTACAACTACCTAAAAGGGGGTTGTAGTGAGGTGGGTGTTGGTCTCTTTTCTGAAGTAACTTGTGATACAACAAGAGGAAATAGCCTCAAGTTGCACCAGGTGAGGCTTAGATTGGATATTAAGAAAAATTTCTTTACTGAAAGAGTGGTCAGGCATTGGAACAGGCTTCCCAGAGAGGTAGTGGAGTCACCGTCCCTGAAGGTGTTCAAAATACATGTAGACGTGGCACTTGGGGACAAGGTTTAGGAGACGTGGTAGTGTTGGGTTGATGGTTGGACTTGATGATCCTAGAGGTCTTTTCCAACCTTAATTATTCTATGATTCTATGACTATGATTCTATGAAAGCCGATGTCCTGCACCTGGGGAGGAGTAAACTGATGCATCAGTACATGCTGGGAGCAGATTTGCAAAATGGACTCAGGCAGGGGCGAATGGCAACCAGCAAGGTGATAGTGAGCCAGCACTGTGCCCTTATGGCAAAGGAGGCCACCTGTATTCTGAGCTGCATAAGAGGAGTCCTGAGAGCAGCTCAGGGGAGATGATCCTTCCCTCTCCTCAGGACTGCTAAGGCCACCACTGGAGTGCTGTGTTCTGTTCTGGGCTGTAAGAGTACAAGAGATGGAACTACTAGAGAGAGTGCAGCAAAGGGCCTCCCACAGGAGGGAAGGCTGAGTGAGCTGGGACTGTTTAGCCTAGAGAAGAGAAGGCTTAGGGTAGATCTCATCAATGTGTAGAAATATCTGAAGGGAGGTTGTAAAGAAGACAGAGACAGACTCTTTCAAGAGGCATCTAGTGACAGGACCTGAGGCAGCAAGCACAAACCAAGATATGGGAGGTTCCTGCTGAACAGAAAGACACCTTTTATGGTGACCAAGTGACCAAGCTTTTTATGGTGACCAAGTGAGCAAGCACTGGCACAGGTTGCCTAGAGACGTTGCGGAGTCACCATCCTTGGACATATTCAGATGTTGTCACAACATGGTCCTGGGCAACCGGCTCTAGGTGACCCTGTCTGAGCAAAAGGCCAGCTCCAGATGACCCTTCCAACCTCCACAATTCTGTGATTCTGTGAACTGTTTTATGTTATAGACCATGATGAATTCAGTAGTGGAAGTGTCTGACTTCTTATTTTTCCTTTTTCTTCTACTTTACTGGACAATTATTAATGAACCACAACCTGTTTACCTGATTATTTTTGCTTCACTTCCATTGATGACTACACACATGCATGAACATACACACTTCCCTGCAGATATTTCACTAACACTCTTCTGCAATATTGTCCTTTAGCATTTTAATTTGTACATTTTTAGAAACTTCTTAAGAGTACAAGTAGAGGTAGAAATTTTTATTACAAATTTGTTTCTACTTATTCAGTAGATCTTTTCTCATGTGGTAAGCCATTAAATCTACCATCACAAATATTACACAGCAGCCTACTTATGTTATAGAAATTAATGCATCAGCTGATAACTAAATATACAGAGTGTATATCAACTCTTCACACCTTCAGCCTTCCCCAGAAGTACCATCAGGCCGATATCTTTTACAGAATACACAAAAGATCAACAAATTGCAGGAGTTTTCCTTTCTCCTTCTGTTGATTTACAAATCCAGCTTCAAACACTATGTTTAGCATGTAAATAAGACATTGATCAGGGAGTATATTTTAATTTGCATTTATACTTTCCATTTAAATGCAAAAGTTGTTCTTTTGCTGAGTATTACAAACCTTGTAAGAATGTGCTTAACACATACTGGGGAAAAGGCAAAGTTGGTTGATTTTATCTTCAATGAAAAAAATCAAGGGGGAGAACCAGAGTTTACCAGTTCTGTTTCTGTTACAAATCTTTCTTGCAACATAGCTCATGACCATTAGAATGTTTTATTTGTATTCCTGTTTGTTTTGTCAGTTCTATGCAATTCCAGCAAATGTAAACTTGCTCCAGCACTTTGTACACACAGTACAATTTAATTGCATGTGCCAATTCATAAAGATCTCACTATGCGCAGTGATTACAACAAAAACAGATGATATAAAAGATAGTGATAAGAAGGTGAATAACAGTATATATGAAGAATGTAAATGTGAATATTAGCTATAGGCTATCCATGATAAGTTTTGAGCGATATTGTATACATTATTTGTCTTCTCTGAATACTGTAGAGGAACACAGAGAAGGCTGAAGATAGCAGGAGGTTGAGGTGAGAAGTAAGGAAAGTTCATAGAGGTTTAGTATTGAACAGCTTGAGAATCAACACTGATATGACAGTGGGTGTAAATATGCAATATGGTTTCACCTACGTAGGAAGTAAATGGTGTGCTGGAAAGAAGAAAAAAAAAGGCACAACAAAATAGGAGAAAGAAAAGGAAAATACTTAAAATACAACAAAGGGAGAATAAGAATATAACCCCAATTTATGGGTTCTTAGTGCTATCTTTAATTATTGTCAGGTGTTCATAAAAATAACAAGTAACATCTCAGAAATATCAAATACCAAAAGAGGAAAACATGTACAGAGAAGAATGAAGAATGAAGTGTTTCCATCTTAAGTTAATTCAGGTTCCTTATAGTAACTTGAGTATGAAAAAGACTTTGGAAAACTAATCCATTCTTGACAGACATTTGTCTCATCTGCTTAAAAGTACCTTCAATGTCAGAACGTTGACAGGTTTCTTTGGCAAACTTTCTGGTTCTTCGTTATCTCTTCCTTTTAGAAGTGTTTTCTAGTATCTCTTATATTAGGCAATGCATCTTTTATTCTTGCAATTTAAGCCCATTGCTTCTTTTCTGATACAGAGAGCATATTATCCCCTACTTCAAAATAGTTTTTATTTTCTTGAAATCTATTATCACATCCTTCCTAAATCATCTCTTTATTCTATCTTTTCTTGCAGGTCATGATCTCAAAACTTGCTGTTCTGGTTGGCACTCTCACCAGTTGGTACCTATGCATTATAAAGCCTGGTGGAAAAAAAATTTACATAGTATGCAAGTCTATTAATGAACACTGAATTGAATAAAAAGATAATGGCGTGCATCTTGTAGGCCACAAGAATTGTTTTAGCATAATGTCATTTTTTTTTTTAATTTTAAAAATACTATGATGCTGTTGAGTCATGATTACCTTGGGATCCTCTCTAAGTTGGAGACTTGCAGAACTTTTACCTAGACAGTTGTTCCCTAATTTGTATGTGTACAATTTATTATTTCTGCCTAAGTGAGTATCTTGCAGTTGTCCCTATTGAATCACATCCTATTATTTCAAACCTACCTCCAATTTGTCAAGATTGTTTTGAATTCTATTCCTGTCCTTGAAGACACTTAGATTCTCTCCTGAGCTTGGTTTTGTATGTAAATATTCTCTACTTCAGCATCCAGGCTATTCATACTGAAGCTCCAGTATGGAATCTTCAGACTACTGAAGCAGTTTGCTCATGAGCAGTACACAGAGCAGCAAAAGAAAACTAAAAAAATATGGTATACAAAGCAAGCATATCAGTAGGGAAAAAAAAAAATTAGCAGAATAAGTCATGGTTTTAGCTGAGATAGAGTTAATTTTCTTCACTGTACCTTGTACATTGCTGTGTTTTGGACTTAGTATGAGAATGATACTGATAACAAACTGATGTTTTGGTTGTTGCTGGGTAGTGCTGAACTAGTCAAGGACTTTTCCAGCCTCTCATGCTCTGTCGGGTGCACAAGAAGCCGGGAAGGGAAGGGGCACAGCCAAGATTGCTGATCCAGACTGGCCAAAGGGATATTCCATATCATATGACGTCATGCCCAGGATATTAACTGAAGGGTNGTGAGCGAGCGGCTGCGTGGTGCTTAGTTGTTGATTGGGGCTAAACCATGACAAGCCTATATATGGACTGTGCTACAAGAAGGAGAAGCATGTCTAGATAGTTCTATCATTGAACAAGATGATCCCTAGTAAAAATCAGCAGTGATCCTTTTTTGTTTGTTTGTTTTCTTGTTTGTTTGTTTTCATAACTAGTACACCTGTAAAGTCACCTTCAGCCATCTTCAGGCAAAACAACTTTCTCCTTGTCTTGAACCTTTTAGATTATCCGTGTATATAAAGACTCTTGCGAGAGAAAACCATATGTTCCAATATTCTGTATAAATAAAAGGGAGAGCTCGGTGACTGACATAGTAATCTCTGTTCCTCTTTACCTAGTGTGACAGATGATCTGATTCTACTTGTCTTTTCCTAGTTTTAACCTCCACAGTGAATAGATATCAAGATGTTCCATTGTCTAGCTATAACCATAGCAACAAGAGGAAATATGGTAACGTTACTTCTCTGTTTTCATTTTCATTCCAAACTTCTTCCTTTCCCAAATTCAGGATATTAGTATAGTTGAAATGAAGGATGATTGTAATGTCAGTGAATTAAACACAGAATAAATACAAATATGCTATGGTACAGTCAAGCCACAGCACTCAAAGCCTCCTCTTCCATCTCCGCAGCACAGGAAGTAGATCCATGAGTCCTGCCAGCTGAAGAACCAGTAATCACAAAGTCATCAGGTACACTTCTTTTTCTTCTCCAAACAGTTATCCCAGATAACTTAGTTCATATTAAACTATATTGTGATAGTATCAGTAACAGGTATGGCCAGAAGGTGTGTGTAAAAATGTGAACCAATGCTTTTAACTTCATGCAACGTGTTTAGTGCAGCCACTTCACACTGGCTACTGTTTCTTTTATACAGTACATTTTTAACAGAAGAATGTTTGAATAACAATCATCGACCAGATTTATGAGTCATTAATCACCACATTTTCTTTCTCTATATATTTGACTGTCATGTAACAGCTGTACTCTAAATACTGTATCTTATGCTAACTATAAACTAATTTAATCTCTGGCTTTAATGGCATGAAATTTAAGATAACTTTAGATTACTGTGCTTCTTTCAATGGTGTATTGTACTTTTCTGGATTATAAACATACACAAAGATCATACCCCTCCCCCCTAAAAAAAAA
>VZTV01104261.1:0-10117 GCA_013400875.1 Anhinga rufa | reverse complement strand
ATTCTGTGATTCTGTGACATGAGAAATATTACGTTAGAATAACAGTCTCCACATAAATTTTAAATTATTGTCATTGTTAGCCTTTCCTCTGTTTTCCTCCCTTTGCTTTCCCATTTCCCTTTCTCCTTCCTAACAACCCAGACCTAGTTTTGATGTTATCTTTTTCTGTCATGCTGTTTGTGTGGTTCAGTGTTTATTTTTCAGAGCCAAAGGAGGATTTAATAACATTCAGCTGATCACAGAACAGCTTTGCTTTAAAAGCTCATTAGCTGGGGCTTGTCTCCTGGTTGTTGCTTTCAGTGACATGCCTGTCACAGTGACAGAAAATCATATATATCTGTGTGTGTGTGTCTGTCTCGCTAACTCCTGGTGGAAGGCAATGCTAATAAAAGGCTCTTGAAGTAAAGCTTTGCGTGCACCAGTAAATACTCATTTTCTAGTTGTGGTTTTGGTTTGTTTTGGTTTGTTTGTTTGGTTGTTTTTTTTAAATAAATAACAAGTGATCCTCAACTGAGCAGGCTGTCAGTGCCTGGACCCTGGACATAGAAAGTTTGACATAATTGTCAGTATTGGCCACAACCAGCAGGAAGGTGCAGGTTCCAGACACTCCATGAGCTCTTACTAGTTTTGTGAAAATGGGTATCTGGAAAGAGGATGGAATGCACCTATGGAGAAGCTGATTTATCTTACAAGATGCTACACAAGGGCTGGTTGGCAGGTGAGCCTGGCTCTGGATTGCTGTCTTGTGCCTGCTGAATATCCCCCTCAGGCATGCTGAGAATGATGGGGGGAACTACAGGTCCCGTGGAAGGGAGAAGTAAGCTGGAGCTCAAGTGGCAGTGGTAGGGGTGACAGCTACTGTGGTGTGTTTTGCTGCTTAAAAACCATCTTTTTCTTATAAAATAAGCTTGTGGAGTAAAGCTATGAACAGTGGTGTTTGGTCAGTTGTTCAGAAATTCATCCAGGCCTGCTTTAGAATAATGAGATTAGGCTGAAATTCATGGAGTTAAAAATAGTAGAAATTGGGTTCTTTCAAGTTGCTCTTTTTTAAAATTCCTTTCTTCAGATGCCCCGAGTCGTGTTATTTAAGTTTACTCTGCAAGCACAAAGTATAGAAACATATTGAAATTTCTAATCTAATTAGGCATCTGTGGGAGCTGGGGTTTTAAGCAGAACACCAAAGATGGAAAAACTTGTGATAGAACCACAGGAGAGCCAGCAGTGTTCAGCAAGAAAATAAAAATAACAGGATGGAAACGAGCATGCTGTATGCATGTAGCTGTGGAGGGAGGTAGGGCTCTCTTCTCTGGTGGCTGCGCAGGCTGGATTCTGCCAGCAGCTTCCCTGGTCCTCAGTTTCACATCTCTTTGCAGCTCTCCTCTGCATATCCCTTTGTCCTTCCTCTCCCTGCCCCTGCTGCCTTAGCAGTTATTGTCACCTGTAGTTAATCTGCAGACTTCTGCTTTGTGAGGATTGAGGCATTACAGTAAGAGCTGGTCTACTGGAGTTACCTGTGATACTGTGCATTCTGGTGAAAGCCCAGCTGAATGCAAGGGGGCTCATGAAGCACCAGGCATGATGGGTGTGTCAGAGATGAACCTGGCACCTGGAGTACACACTGCTTAAAGTACAGAGTGGTTTGGTTTGTTTTGGTTTGTTCAGGAAAGACATCTTTGTCTTTCCCACCTTGGTATAGCAAAGTCATGTTTAAAGTTGCCCAGGTTGCCTTAGGGTACCTGAGAATCTGAGGCACAAGTCCTACTAACTTTATTATAGCAAAAATTTCTTCTAATAGGCAGTCTTCACCTGAAGTTTGGAGTGTTGGTAGGAGTATAAAACTGCAGTGAGTGATGGTCTAGAATTAAAAAAAAAGAAAACAAAGCCCACTTAATTGGCTTCAGATAATAGTAAATAGATAGTACATTCTTTCCTGATAAAACTTCCACAGATCTTTAATGTCCACCATGCTGCTCAGCAGTCACTTGTGCATCAGCATCCCTCCCTCATTTGTCTTACAGCATCACAAAATGGATTAAGTTGAGCTTGGAAAAAACTGTACTTACTCCAACACAGAAATGCTTGCACGTGGTGTTTTTTCAGCACTAGCTATTAAAATGTAAATACAGACCACACATCAATCCAAATTGATATTCAAAGGCAGACAAGTTCTCAGTCTATTTTAGTGTGCTTTTATCATTATCTTTTCTAGGTGTAGGTACCCCAGCATATTAATTCATAAGAATATAAATGTTTTAGTAGCATTTAATCTGTATTATAAATCATTGTTTTGTGTTTTTTTTTCTTAAATAAAAATGTCTTTTTGCTCTATTTAGGTCTAAACATGGTTACGGTTGCACTATGTGCTATACTCATCAATTATTCTTTAAATAAAAGCATTCCCTCATCTGGATAGAAACAAAATAAAGCTCAGTTTGCTACAGAAGCTCTGGCCTTATGGCCTTGATTTTTGCAAGGCTCCGAGTGTCCTGACCTGTGCTATGTACTGAGAAAACCAGGGTTTAGTACCTTGTGAGGAACAGCTTTAGTTCAGTGGAAAAAAATGCCTGCTGGTGGTCTTAGTTTCCTTACTCTCATTCTTAGTTATATCCTTTATGGTGTTCAGCAGAGTCATAGGTTTAAGAAAGCAGCCTTTTTGGAGTCAGTGACATGTTACTTCTACCTGTACATGCTGGGTCCTGTGGGAGTTGAGTCAGCACTTTTATAATGGCATTAAGACAACTGTTTCTTTTCTTCCTTTAGGCTCATAGCTGGCAGCCTGGAATCAAGAACCCATACCGTGGGGTGGTGGTATGGCCAGTTCCTGAAAATGTTGAAATTACTGTGACGCTTTTTAAGGTATGGTTTTTTTTTTAAAGCATATATTTCCCATTTCATAAACAGCGTATGAAAAATTCTGTTTGGAAATGTCAGATTATAATCACAAAGGCCTAATCTTGCTGGGTTTAAGTTGTTAACTGTGCAACCTTATGTCCCCAGCTTAAATCCCGGAGAGAAGGATGGTCTGTTCCCTGCCAAAGCTTACTTTTGTTGTTTAGTTAACACACTGAAATATCCCATTGAGCTGATTATGGCGAGTCATTGGCATAGAATTTAGTACATGTGTAACTGCGCACGTAGTACATGTGTAAGGGCTTGGCATGGGTTATAGTCTGGTTGGTTTTCTTCAAACACTGTAAGCCAGAAGTTGTCAAAACAGCTATTTCTAGACTGACTTGTTCAGTTCCAGTGCAGTGACCCTATTTCTTATGCTATTGACTAGGAAACAGAATCCAGGTCTTAATTTCACAGTATTTAGTATGCCACACAACCATCACAGTACTTATGTGATTGCAGTTGTAGGAGTGGATGTGGAGTATTGGAGTAGTACAGAGAATTCAAGATTTTACAGGCGATTTTTTTTTAGGAACTGCATTTGTTCTATTAAAAAAGAGAAGCTTATTTGTGTGGCTGCAAAGCACGAGGAGAAATTGATGGTTATGCTAGATGTTATTTTCCCAAATATCACTGGGGAAAGTCTTTTCTGCATAAAGATAAACAATGCAGGTTTGCATGGGTGTCAGTGTAGGAGGCTGACCGAGAGGCTAATACTTTCTGTGATTTTGTCATTCCATTAGCTCTTTCTTGTTCTTTACTCTGGTGTCTACAGCAACCCTCTGGTTCTTATTTATAATTGCTGCCTTTACAGCTTAGGGCAACAGTAACATACTTTTTTCTAATTAGTAATATTTATATTTCTTTGTCTTGGAGACTTCCCTGAATAACTGCTTAGTAGTGGCTTCTGGTTAGCTTTAGAATGTGAATTTATTACTTGGTTCATTAAGCCTAAAAAGGGTGTGTGTTCTCTCTCTCTCTCTCTCCCCCCCCTCTGTCCTTGGGATCACCAATGAACAGAAACTTCCCAGGTTGCCAGTGATGCTAACTATCATAAATTTGTCTCTCTTCTTAGCAGACACATAGTCTTCAGTGGAGGTTCAAAAGTTCACTAGCAAAAATTGTTTGCCTTTGCATGCTTCAAGGGCCTCTACTTGGATTAAGAAGTTTAACACCATTATGTGATTATACTGTGTATCTGTATAATCTGAATATGGTTATGCAATGTAGTAAATGTTAATATTTTTAACATTTCAAGTGAAGCAGAAATGTACACAATTCTTGATTGTGTATGTGATAACATGTTACATGAAGAATGAGAAATTAAGTTTCTTTTGGGTGCAGCTCTTGTGATGCTGTGGCTTTGGAGTAAAAGTGTCTCCCAGTCTTCTCCTGCCATCCCACACTACCTTTTTATTCCTACCTGCACTGCTTCAGGTCTATGTTTTGTAGTATAGCGCAACAAGCTTGTAGTTGTGACACTGAAAGCGAGTGTGAGGGCTGGGACCAGACAATGAGGGGAGAGAAGGGCCCCTGGAGCTGGTGTTAGGTATTACTACAGCCTTAATTTTACCCATCAATGTGACTCTGCAGGCAGATCTGTTCACTGGACTGCCTCCTCCTCTCCCCAAAAATGAGCCTGCCTATCACAATGGCTGTTCTGGGAGGAGGGGAAGGAGTTCCTGATGAAATTCAACAAAAGTAAGTGCAAGGTCCTGCCCCTGGGGAGGAACAACCCCAGGCACCGGTACAGGTTGGGGGCTGACCTGCTGGAAAGCGGCTCTGNGAGGAAAGGCTGAGAGACCTGGGTTTGCTCAGCCTGGAGAAGAGAAGGCTGAGGGGGGGGATCTTATCAGTGTTTATAAATATCTGATGGGTGGGTGTCAAGAGGATGGGGCCAGACTCTTTTCAATGGCACCCGACGACAGGACAAGGGGCAATGGGCACAAGTTGGAACACAGGAGGTTCCACTTAAATATGAGGAAAAACTCCTTTGCTGTGTGGGTGCCAGAGCAGTGGCCCAGGCTGCCCAGAGAGGCTGTGGAGTCTCCTTCCCTGGAGACATTCAAACCCTGCCTGGACGCGGTCCTGTGCCCCCTGCTCTAGGTGTGCCTGCTCACGCAGGGGGGTTGGACAAGATCATCTCTCGAGGTCCCTTCCAACCCCTACCAATCTGTGATTCTGTGAGTAATGCCAGAGGCCATGCCTTTGTGTTCTGGTACACACTGATATACTGATATCTGGGGGAACAAGCACAGGCTTTTATAATAAAAATATTGAGATTACACAAAAAGCATCATAATGTCAGGCAGCTTTTATGTAATATTCCTCTAATTGATCCTCTGGCTCTTCCAACAAGAGTGCCTGTAAGTGGCCAAAACCACCTTTTTCTCTATAAGCATAGGCAGGTGTGGTACAGAGCAGTGCTTTTCGAGCAAGCTGGGTAACATGCCAGGAGCATTGCATCTCTGCGAGACCAGCAGCCTGCCTGGATGAACGAGCTGTGAGTGATAAATGATTGCAGGCAGAATACAGTGTTAGCCCAGTTTACCCTGTGCCCTGTCCTCTGATGGCGCTGGCTCAGTGCTACAGCAGCACTTCAGCTATAGCGTGGGATATGTCCTAGCACCCAGAGAGCTGGCATTTCCGTAGCTGGTATGTTCTGGGCAAAGACGGTCAAAAAGAACTAGCTATTTTTTGCACAGATGATGCATTGGCTGGTCAGCACTGGAGTAGTGGGAAAGGAAGTATGTAATAGCACACTGCGGCATCCTTTCTGGAACCTGCCTTGAGAATCAGGTATTTATATCGTTCCTTCCTCTGGAAGGAGGGAGGCAAAAACAGTGAAAGCAGTAAAGCTCAGAAAAAGAGGTGTCTCATCTTGCAGTTCTGTAAAAGCCCCTTTAGGAGTCACTCCCCTGCGAAGGAGTGACTGCTGAAAGTTTGGCACTTCGCAGTAAGCACACTTAGCATGGCTGTGTTGTTTAACAAACAGTAGTTGTCCTTTTTCATTACAACCTGAGAAGCTAAGGGAAGCTGATGACTCCATGTCCACATTGGCACAGCTCACTGATGGGGGCAGGTTGGTCTGACAGAGCTTTGTAGCAATCACAGATAACAAATTAGCGCAGTGGTGCTGTTTGAAATGGAAGTGCAGGGAAGGGAAAGAGTGGACTCCAGAATAGACAGCTATGTGTTTTGGGAAGTGATTCACACAGTAGTGGCTGTGCATTCGTAAGTGGCTGTTGAAATGTGTTGCTGGTAGAATTAGAAGATAAGTCGAGGTTTCAAGTGCTGATGAGAATGTTAGAGAATATCCTCTCCAGTACTCACCCGTGGACACTTGAGAACTGGCTAGCAAAGTGCCCGTGATCAGTTAACAGACAAGATATTTTGCATTATCTGCACATCCCTATTTTGGGTGTTAGCTCATTTCCAACAATATATTTGTAATTCTTAGGCAGGCAGAGCTAAGTATTGAAGAGACGATAACCTTCGTTTAGAAAATTTTCATGTCAAATAAATACAAACTTTTTTGTTTCATTTCGCTTAATTCTGGGCTGCTGGTAAAATTTCATAATGCTCTGGAATTATGTGGGGGAAAAGCATCAAATGGATATATTGATTCAGCTTCCCTTCATTAGCTCTAGGTCCTGCCCATCCAGCTGGCTGAAGTGCTAATTATGTAAAAAGTTCCATCTGTTCTGAAAGTTTGATTTCTTCCTTTGCCATGCTCGACATTGATGCTTGGTTATGCCTTTGGGTTTTTCAACCAAAATGGGGAGAAAGAAACATTGTGAAACAATAAGCCTGTTGTGCATTTTAAGTCCATGATTTGTAGTGCTTTCATGGAAAGATCCACAAGTGCCAGAAAAGCTAGCTGAATTCTCATTTTTCATTGTTTCCACAGTTGTACTCCAGAAGTTCATTTTTAAACTATCATATATGAAAGCTTGTATACTTTTCTGCGATTTTATGTACCAACACATCCCTGTATCAACTGAGATTTTAAATGAAATTTTCACTGCCAAGCATGCCCAGTGCTTTTAGCAAAGTTAAGTGAACATTAATGGTATTATGAAGATTTAAATTTCAACATCATTATTTTCTAGCTTAAAAGCAAAGTGAACTTCCCAAGCAAAAATGTTTGTTCTTCTGGAGTAAGCATGGACTTTGCTTCATTGGATAACAAAAACCACTTGTTTTGTCAGTAATACACAAGGTTTATCACACCAATGTACTATTGCAACAAAACCGGGGAAGATTACCAGCTCTTCATTCCAAAGTTTGAAAAAGGCTTTTTTTAAAGGCATCACTTTCTAAGCACACAAAAAATCATTTATGAGTAAAATAAGAGTAAAATAGATGATAAAAGGAGGCTTGTTTTGTTGAAAGTATTCCTGTCCCCACATATCTCAGAATAAATCCTATATAATTTTTCTTGAAAGCCCGAGTCAATCATGTGCTTTGATTATAGTGCAATAACTGGCCATGCTCTAGCAGGAACACTGCAGCAGAGCCAATACATTGTCTCAGGGAAGGAAAAAAAAACCAAACCCCATTTCCCAGAAGCAAAGAAAAAACCCGGGTTCAGAACATACTTGTTTCAGTTTAGGAGAGACCAGTGGCTTGACCAGATGCTGTGGAGCATATTCAGTAGGAGGGAAAACCAGCCCTGTAGACAAGACAAGATGTTGTGTGTCAGATATAAAAATCATAAACTCAGGGAAGTGAGCACATTTGCACACTAAATATTAAATATCCAGGGTTAGTGTGGGGACTAATTGTAAAAAATATATTAAAAAAAAGTCAGTCCTTGTTGCCTTTCTAGCCCAGAGGCTTTACAGGAAAGTGTGAGCAGTTGTGAGCTTGGTGTGGTGATGTACAGAGGCAGTTCTGCTGGTCTGCTCAGAGCTCCCTGCTTTCTAGAAGCTCAGCAAAAGCTGACCACAGCTGAATGTCATTTTCTAGACTAATCAGACCTCCCGTAAGCAGCATTGAAAGCGACAAGAATTGGGTCAAATTTTAAGTCTTCTGCAGCTTCCAGCAGCCAAGTACAAAAGCTGAGGACAGATGCTGGAGTACCCGGAGCATCTGCTATAGGTCACTGGTAGAGGAAGATCACAAACCCTGTCATCATTTGATCTGATTCAGTATGACAGTCCTTAAGGAGTTATTCCCCAAGAAGAAAGGCTGAAGATTAAGGCTGGTATGAAGTGATCTAATCGAAAGGCAAGCTTCAGAAGCCAGGAAAGCTTAGGGAGTAGGCATGGGGAAGGAAGGGAGGAAGGGACTAACAGTCTGAAGATCTTCCCCACCTGCTCTGGCTGCCGATTAGGAGAAGGAGCAATCCCTTGTTTGCTGATACATCTTTTATTCCTATTAAAAGAGATACAGAAATAACTCTGAAGATAACCCTTCTCCAGTAGTTTAGGTTACCTTTCTTCCGTTTTCTTAAACCACCTTAAGATGCTGCACAAAGGATCTAGTCCTTGACAAAGCTCCTTGCGGAACGGGCTGATGATGGACTGATCAACAGAGAACAGAAAAATGTGACAGACACATTCCTTATTGCTCTTCCCTTGCCCGAGCCCAGAAGAGTTGTCTGTTTTTGGGTAGTTGACATGTGGATAGGCAGAATGGGGTTACAGAAGGAAGCTGATGAGTGGGATTGCAGAGTAAATCTTGTAGGACTGAGCTTGCTGAGGGCCAGCATATCTCTAGAACAGTAGTTAATGCAGTTACTGGGAAAATGTGAGATGGGCTAGGTTTTTGCTGGTGGACCAAAGAGCTCTACTGATCTTGAGAGCTGGAGAAATGGTTAACTGAGAGTCTCAATGCAGGAGACTCATAAGATGATGTCCTGTCCTTTGCACAGTTCTCTACTATTGGCTTTTCACCTGAGTGGTTACTTTTGAACACTGAAGTCATCTTACCAGGAGGTGAAGAAAAAAAGAAAGGAAAAGGGTGGGGAAAAAGAGAAGGCTCTAAAACTTAATTGAAGATACTGAAAAGGAGTGTCATATGAAGAGGCGAATGCATATAGAAGGAGAAGAAGGAAAGTGGGGCCCATCTCTTGATATGAACGTGATGATTCTTTTTTACACAATAAAATGAGGAGGAACAATAAGCCATTCAATCCATTTGCCCAAATACTCACAGCTTTCAGTTCAAGGTAAAACCATAATGAATGTTGGATAGAGTGTAATTCTGCATCTGTGGTGTGTTGGTAAAGAAAATGAGCATTGTCAAAAAAATGGCTCTTGCCAGCTCCTTTTGTGTTATAGCGAGTTATGAGGCAGTTTCAGGCTGAGAAAAATACTGGAGACGGTTTGTTCCTTGAGCTTTTTAGGTAATTTTCATTATCATTTGCTTTCAGGAAGGTGAGTGGGAATGAGGTCTGTTTATAACTCTTGTGTTTAGGTGTTTCCAGCAGCGCATTTTCAGTGATTACTTGTATCTGCTTGCAGGTGAGGTGAGGTTTTGTGTGCTGTGTTATCAGGGGGGCTTTCATACAGTGAAAATTTCAAAGGCTGCTCTAACCATTGCTCCTAGGGTGGTTGTACTTTGCAATGGCATTTTTTTCCCGGAAATGTAGTCAGCTGTATAGTCCTCAAATAATAGTTTCCTAAATTCATTGCATGAGTTATGAGGGAAATGAATGGAGAATATGGGTTAGCCAGTGAGGGAAGTGTGTGTTGTTATGTTTTGTTACTGGTATTTACCCTCTTTATGTCCAAAATAAGATGAAAGATTAGCCAGATTTATAGAAACATCACTTTTTATGGAGACCACACATAGAAATGTTAGCGCAAAGGGCGAAATGGTGGTTGCAATAGAAACTGTGTTGTAACTATAATTGTACGAGTATCTGTTAATGCTGACCACGTAATAAAGTTGTACGTTAGCTAGAAATAGGACTATGCATGCTGCTCCCTGGGCTGCTAATAAAAGCATTTTAGTGAGAAGACTGAAGCCACTTATGTGTCTGTTGCAAGGAAATGCTGAGGCCGGTGTCGATAATCCTATTTGGGGTTTTCTTGTTCTAGAGACATTTTAAGACTAACAGGAAATGTATCTTTTTTTTTTTAAATAAACTAGATTTGTCTTTAAATCTGAAATAATCTTGCACATATTCAAGGTGTCTGTATCTTGGCATATTTCATACTCTTTGAACTTTTGGTAAGGCTGTTCATTAGAGAAATCCTTGAAGCTTTTAATTTTT